>CM061555.1:227201766-227426506 GCA_030864225.1 Capsicum baccatum var. pendulum | reverse complement strand
GTCGGAATGATAGTGTCTACTTTTCAGACGGATTACGCCATCCTAGCATACCATAAACCCCCTTCTAGTGAACAATTTGTCAATTGTACAATTCATTCTAGTGAACAATCTGTCACTTGCACAATTCTTTAATATTTTGAATTAATAATTGTAAAGAGATTTTACGTTTTCGGTGATCTATGCCTCATTTGTAATGGTTACCTTTTGAAAATCAATTTAGTTTAATTTTTATCATTTTGTAATATGTTCATATATTAGTATTATTTTATCATTGAGTGACTCCAAGCTTCTAACTCTTCACTTTCTTCCCTACCTTAGTTCCCAAACAAAAACTGCCCCATCGACAACCCAAAATCGCGCTGAATGTTCACATCTCCACCTTTGGTTGCCATCTCTATACAACAATCACCTCTCTACTCGGGGGCGGAGCCAGCATGTGTAATGGATGGGGGTTCACCGTATATTCCCACCAAGTGGGTTCTTGGGAGGGTAAGTGTAAGCAGTCTATACCACTACCTCAAATGTGAGATAGAGACATTGTTTCCGACAAACGCCCGGCTCAAAATCAAACAATCTAGATAAGGAATTGCAAAGAACCGTTCACCGAACCTCCTTCGGCGGAAAATTATACTATTTATACATTACTAAAATCATATTATATGTATATATAATAGATGTCGAGCTCCTTTCGATAAGTTTTTATTCAAATTTTGAACCCCCTCTCCAACATATTAATTGGCCCAATAGAGTTGCTTGGTTCACAACAGTATTCACTTACTTTCCTTAGTTATCCAAACATAGAAACAATGAAATGACAAGAGTCATGCATTCCCAATAGAAACAAAGATTCTGCAGTTTAACAATTATAGAATCAGCAACTCAAAGTGTCTGTGCCTTAGCTATATGATATCCTTGGTTGGCGAAACGCAGTAGAACTTCACTAAGCATAGTCTTTTACTTGGAAAATCCCGTGAAAGGTCATTCACTACTTGAGACTAAAGAACATACATCAAAGCAAAAGAACCCAAAAATGTTCCAGCATTGTTAATGAAAGCCAGGCGAAACGTG
Organism: Capsicum baccatum var. pendulum; assembly: GCA_030864225.1. Taxonomy (NCBI): domain Eukaryota; kingdom Viridiplantae; phylum Streptophyta; class Magnoliopsida; order Solanales; family Solanaceae; genus Capsicum; species Capsicum baccatum. The sequence continues at coordinate 227,425,438 of CM061555.1, read as the reverse complement.
AATCTTTCATCAAATCTAAGGAAAAACACCCTACTCAAAGGGACAACAGGAGTTAGAGACACCCCAGAAAAAAGTAGAAAAGCAATAAGCTCAACTACCACAGTCAGTGCACAGACAAATCCTAATTAGACGAAAGACAGTAAGTAAGTTCTAAGCTATTCTACTGTTAAATTGGTGTAAACAAGAAAAATAAAGTTTAATCATTCTAAACTAGTGAGGTAGCCTAAACCATTTTATTCTGTAATCCATCTCCAGAAAAGCATCCTTTTATAAGCGAAAATTGCCAAAAACTAAAGAACTTGTTTGCGAGTTAAATTGCCAGGTACCTCGAAAACATGGCCATATTCTAGTTTACCTTTCCATATACAAAATCACTACTACAACTAAACACCAGATGTTGGCAACATATACCATACGATGACTGCTGTTAGTCTTCACCCCGCTTCACCATGACCAGTTTCAGGAAATGCACCATGAGCCAAATTCCACGATAAGTTCTTGTGCGCACTGAACACAATCCCGAGCACCAAGGTCGGATTTGATAGAGTGGGATGTCATCAGACGTTAGTACTCGGGCATCTCTTCCTTTGCAACACAATGTCAAATACAGAGGAAAACGATTATGTCATTCTCAAAACTTAACTACTACTACTACTATTGCTACCCATATCGGCTACAGCTTCACTACCAACAAGAAGCATCATGAAAACTTCTTTGTCCAACGCAAGTCAAATGGGAAACCAAAAGAATTCATTTTTTTATAGTGAGGAGAAAGTAGCATCAAGTATCCTGCTTGGGAAGGCACAAATAGGTTACAAAACTAGAATAAGAACTGCAAAAAACTAAAATTCAAGCAATCCAACCAATTCCATTGAGCGCATAATGCTTACAAGAGTAAACTGTATATGGAACGAAACCAGCAGCATGAAAGTGAATTTCCCCTCCAGCAATATGTAAGTTCTCAGATGAAATCAAGCACTATGATCAGTGTTGTTGAGCCAGGCGACTTGGAGCACCACTATAGCCACCACCATATCCAACTTGGCCACCATGAGGTCTATTTTGCTGAGCACCATAATTACCCGAACCTTGTGAATTTCCACTAGCATCGCCATAGCCACTGCCCATGTAACCCCCACCACCTGATTGCATGTCTCCCGATGCACCATCTCCACCAACTGGATTTCCATAAACACCATCACCTCCACCATATCCACCATAGCCATAACCTTGATTTCCATAACCCGTGGCTCCAGCTGGAGACTGAACAACAGCAGATCCTCCATTAGCGGGTCCACCTCCACCACCAGCACTTGAAGCACCCCATGATGCATTACCATAGCCCATGTTCCCATATCCAGAAGGACCCTGAGAACCCCACAAGCTTCTCGATCCACCAGCTTGACCACTACCATAACTAGCACTAGGCACATTTGGATTTTTGAAGGTTGCAGCAACTGCTAGACCACCATATCCAAGATTGACAGCCCCATAGCCAGGATTGGCTACACCGTAACTTCCATAAGTAGCATAACCCATGCCATTGTTGGACGATCCATAACCATAACCCTATGTACCATATCCGGAGGAACCATAATGTGGATAGCCACCTACTGTGTTTTGTGACTGCATGTATCTGTTGGTATCCATTCTGTCATAAGAACTGGGATTGTCACCAAATGCACCATACCCCTGGTAACTTCCACCACCCATACCACTACTACCGTTGCCCGTGGAACGACCACCAAAACCACCAGAACTACCATCTCTTGGAAGAGCACGCTTTACTTCCACTTTTTTCCCACTGAGATCATGAAATATCTTGTGTAAAACCCTATCTACTGCATCTTCAGAATCAATTGAAATGAAGCCAAACCCATGAGGTCGGCTGGTCTGTTGATCAAACATAATTGCTACATCAGTGAAATTACCATAAGTTTCAATGTAAGTTCTGAAGCCATCCTCTGTCAACGTGTGAGGCAATCCACCAACAAATATTTTCTTGGTCCTGTTATTTCCACCGCCTCCAAAACTTCTAGCACTACCTACATTTACAGATTTTGGACCCTGCTCCTCTCTGGACAAGGCCCTCTTAGCCTCAACCTATAAAGAAAAAATACCATTGAGCTAAGTAAAAGAAGAACAAATTCAGAAGCAAGCAAGATAGAGACTCAAAAGGATAGATTTATTATAAGATGCCCAAAATCTTAACGGATGTTTCCATCAACTAGGTTATTAATTTGGGGGAAAGATATACTAAAAGACATCAAATTATCATCTGAAATGTACTAAACTTCTGTTGAACTTGCAAGCGTCTTACTTACGATATCCTGAAAGTATATATGGAACAACAGGTCTGGAAAACCCAACAGATGTACAAATGACTTAAAATTCTTAAAAAGAAGCACCTTTGCCCAAGCGATGGCACTATTACACAAGAACACTGAACTTAAAAGACACGTTTATTTAAGACATCACCACAGGAAGTTTCCATTTGGTGTGCAACTAGCAACGAAGGGATGATTCATGTTTCAAATACTCTATTAAGTTATTGAAATGTTTAGGGCAAACAATGCTCTAAATTAGAAGAAGGCGAACCATTAAACTAAAATAAACCACCATCATAGTGCTTTAATCAATTACCTACTTACCTTCACCACTGCAGAACTCATTGTGAATAAACCATTACCTATTGTCGTTAACAATACAAAAGAGGACATTAGACTAAAATAAACCTGTCTGCACACTATCAACAGAAAGAAGAAAAACATGACTCTATCAACGAGCCCACACACTGCATAACAATAATACTACGTTCCACATTTTAGGATGTTCTTTTCAACAAGTCAGATATCATTTCATCACTATCACGCCAAGAAGTGTCAAAAACATCAAAGAGGAGGAAATAATCATCCCATTTTCCATCCATTGCATCAAACACATGGCTTGATAATGAAACATATTTTTCTGCATAATTCCAGCTTTGGAAGGCACAACAGAGACACTCCACCTAGCAAAATTAGTGTTTATGCAAAACTGACCACTATGCAACAGAAGGAAGAAGTTGTACTACAACAAGAACTACTACTACTACAAATCGATCCCAAGCAAGGCCACCCATTGTATAACAAGTAATTTGTTTTGAGAATAAAAGCGACACACATTATAGCAAAAATCACCGCACATATGCGAAAGACCAATACATAGCACATTATTAGGTTGGGAATCATTCAGCACATATGGCATTCAAACGCATGACAGAACTACTGCAATGAATTATGCAACCTCATCCACCATTTTCACATCAAAAGAACATATGCAACGCATTATCTACTGACAAAATTGACTCGAGAAACCATTAGTTACAAAAGTCCTTAGTATAAAAGATGCTGACTTTACGTTAAATATAAGAAGAGTCTGTCTACCCACAAAATTGACTCAAGAGAAACTATTTCTTATTAGAAACCGCAACATAAAAATGCAGATTTTACTTTAAATATCACGAGAGCTTGATTACATAAGCTCAACCAGAAGAAGATACCAGAACAAAAATTCATAAGCATAAATCAGCTCAAGAAATGAAGACCTTAGGCCAAAAAAAAAATTTAAACTTTAGTACCCAGAGAACATATTCAAACTAAGAAATATCTGAATCAGAACTCAACAAGGAAATATAGCAAGAAAACAGCACAAATGTCAAGATAACAGTCACAAAAACACATCCTAAATTGGAACTGACACATCAGGACACAACCAAAAAACAATAAAAAAGTCAGCTCATTTAACCAAAGATCCACAAGCATAAAATCTAAAAAAAAAAAGAAAAATCAGAAATATAAAAAACACCCAAAATCCACAAAGAAAAAAGAAACATCATCTCATCACAATAGAAGCAAAAACATATCCTAAAATAGAAATGCCACATTAGTAAACACCCAGAAAACAATCACCAAAGTCAAGCTCATTTAACCAATAACTCCACAAGCACATAATCCCAAAATCCAAGAATCAGCTAAAACTAACGACTCCATAATCCCAAAATTAAAGAACTAGCAAAAACTAACAACCCCACAAGCTCAAAATCAAAGAATCAACAATAACTAACTACCCCACAAGCTCAAAATCCAAGAATCAGCAAAAACTAACAACCCCACAAGCTTAAAATCACAGAATCAGCAAAAACCAATAGCCCCAAAATCCCAAAATCCAAGAATCAGCAAAAACTAACAACCCCACAAGCTCAAAATCAAAGAATCAACAAAAACTAACAGCCCCAAAATCCCAAAATCCAAGAATTAGCAAAAACTAACAACCCCACAAGCTCAAAGTCAAAGAATCAGCAAAAACCAACAGCCCCAAAATCCCAAAATTGAAGAATCAGCAAAAACTAACAACACCACAAGCTCAAGATCCAAGAATCAGCAAAAACAAACAACCTCACAATCCAAAATAATAGAAAAACACAAATAAAGCATGAACATACAACCAAAAAACTCACCGTACGACCATCAATTACATGAGTGTCCTTAAGAACTCTATCAAGAACATTAGGATCTGCAAATACAACAAAACCAAATCCTCTAGGCTTTTCAGTAATCTTATCTCTCATTAATACAGTCTGTAAAACATCACCATACACTTGAAAATACTCCTTCATCTTCTTTCTATTTTTCCCATGATATCCCACCAATAAAAAGCTTTCCTTTATCTGAATCCATGCTTTTTTCCCTCTTTTCCTCTTCACTGTTTCTCTATATATAAGGTGTATATATGTATAACAATATCCAAAAGTCACGTCATGATAATATTAGGCAAAAACACATGAAACACCCAGAAAACAATCACAAGTCAGCTTATTTAACCAAAACTCCACAAATACAAATTCCAAAATTTAAGAATCAGCAAAAACTAAGAACCCCATAAGCCCAAAATCTAAGAATTAGTAAAAACTAACAACACCACAAGCTCAAAATCAAATAATCAGCAAAAATTAACAACCCCACTGTCCCAAAATCCAAGAATCAGCAAAAACTAACAACCCCACAAGCTCAAAATCCAAGAATCATCAAAAACTAACAAGCTCACAATCCCAAAATACAAGAATCAGTAAAAACTAACAACCCCACAATCCTAAAATCCAAGAATCAGCAAAACCTAACAACCCCACGAGCTCAAAATCCATGAATCAGCAAAAACTAACAAACCTACAATCCCAGAATCCAAGAATCAGCAAAAACTAACAACCCAACAAGCACAAATAAAGAACTAATCAAAAATAATGAAACACCAGAAGCTAAAATAGAGTAAAAAAAAAACTCACCGTGCCGCCATCAATTACATGAGTATTTTGAAGAACTCTATCAAGAACACTAGGATCTGCAAATACAACAAAACCAAATCCTCTAGGCTTTCCAGTAATCTTATCTATCATTACAACAGTTTGTAAAACATCACATACACTTGAAAATACTCCTTCATCTTCTCTTCTATTGTTTCCCATGATATTCCACCAATAAATAGCTTTCCTTGATCAGAATCCATATGTATTTTCCCTCACTCTCTTATATAGTGTGTGTATATTATGTATACCGAAAAAAAGAAAGTGTAAATTTTGAGTGTGTACATCTCTCTTTGGGTGAAGACAAAGAGAAAGTGAGGGTTTATGAAGGATAAAAGTGGGAAAGTGAGGTGAATGAAGATGAATTTTGGACAAGGAATGGACAGTTGTGAATTGATTAGATCAATTGTTGTGATGAGTTTTTTGTTTTGTTTTGTAGCTTTCACCTAGTGTCTGATATCTGTCATAAAGCTTTGTCTCTAATTTGAATCCCGCATTATTGACTAATCTAGATCGCACACTACGAGTTATGATTAATGAGATTTTTGTTTTGTTTTGTAGTTTCTAACCTAGTGTCTAGGATCTGTTGTGACGCTCTGTCTAGTTTGGATAGCGCATTATCGACTAGTCTAGATCGCACACTACGAGTTGTGATTTGATTCGATCAGTGATGGTGATGATATTTTTATTTTGTTTTTTGGTTTTCCATCTAATGTCTGGTATTTGTTATGGAGTTTTGGCTAATTCGGATCGCGTATTGTCGATTAATCAGGATCGTACACTACATATTGTGATTTGATTAAATCAATGGTGTTGATGAGAATTTTTGTTTTGTTTTTTTAGCTTCTCATCCAGTGTATGATATCTGTTGTGAATCTCTGTCTAATTCGGATCGTGCATTATCGACTAATGTGGATCGCACACTACGGATTGTTATTTGATTAGATCAATTGTGGTGATGAGATTTTTTATTTTTTTTTGTAGTTTCTCACCTAGTGTCTGGTATCTTTCGTGAAGTTCTATCTAATTCGGATCACCCATTTATTTTGAATAGCGCACTATTGACTAATCTGGATCGCACACTACGAGTTGTGATTTGATTAGATCAATAGTGGTGATGAGATTTTTTTTTTTCTGTTTCTCATCCAGTGTCTGATATTTATTGTGAAGCTCTGTCTAATTCATATTGGGCATTATCGACTAATGTGGATCACACACTATGGATTGTTATTTGATTAGATCAATGGTGGTGATGAGATTTTTTATTTTGTTTTGTAGTTTTCCACCTAGTGTCTGGTATCTGTTGTGAAGTTCTATCTAATTCGGATCACGCGTGTAATTCAAATTGCGCATTATCGATTAATTTTGATCGCACGCTATAAGTTGTGATTTGATTAGATCAATGGTGGAGATGAGACTTTTTGTTTTGTTTTGTTTTGTAGTTTCGCACCTAGTGTCTAGTATCTATAGTGAAGCCCTATTTAATTCAGATCGCGCATTATCGACTAATCTGCATCGCAAACTATAAATTTTGATTTGATTAGATCAATAGTGGTGATGAGATTTTTTGTTTTGTTTTTCAGTTTCCCACTTAGTGTCTAGTATCTGTTGTGAAGCTCTATCTAATTCGAATTGTGCATAATCCACTAATCTGGATCGGACACTACGGATTGTTATTTGATTAGATCAATGGTGGTGATGAGATTTTTTGTTTTGTTTTGTAGTTTCTCACCTCGTATCTGGTATCTGTCATAAAGCTCTGTCTAATTCGGATCGCGCATTATCGACTAATCTGGATCGCAAACTACAAGTTGTGATTTGATTAAATCAGTGATGGTGATGAGATTTTTTGTTTTATAGTTTTTCACCTAGTGTATGGTATATGTCGTGAAGCTCTGTTTAGTTCCAATCGCCCATTATCGACTAATTTGAATCGCACGCTACAAGTTGTGATTTGATTAGATCAATGGTGGTGATGAGATTTTTTGTTTTGTTTGCAGTTTCCCACCTAGTGTCTGGTATCTATCGTGAAGCTCTGTCTAATTCGGATCGCGTATTATCGACTAGTTTGGATCGCACACTATGAGTTGTGATTTGATTCGATCAATGGTGGTGGTGAGAATTTTTGTTTTGTTTTTCAGTTTACCACTTAGTGTCTGGTATCTGTCGTGAAGCTCTATCTAATTTGGATCGTGCATTGTTGATTAATCTGGATCGCGCACCGGCGATTGTGATTTGATTAAATCAATGGTGGGGGTGGTTTTTAGTTTCCCACTTAGTGTATGGTATCTGTCGTGTAGCTCTCTCTAATTTAGATCGTGCATTATTGACTAATATGGATCGCACAATACAAATTGTGATTTGATTAGATCAGTGATGGTTATGAAATTTTTGTTTTGTTTTGTAGTTTCCCACCTAGTGTTTAGTATCTGTCATGAAGCTCTGTTTAGTTCCAATCGCCCATTATCGACTAATTTGAATCGTACGCAACAAGTTGTGATTTGATTAGATCAACGGTGGTGATGAGGCTTTTTATTTTGTTTTTTAGTTTTCCATCAAATGTCTGGTATCTGTTATGTAGCTCTGTCTAATTTGGACTGCTCATTGCTGATTAATCTTGATCACACACTATAAGGCTCATTTTCGGGATGACATTCTTCACGGGATTTTCTCCATATTCAGTGTCAAAACTTGAGACTAGTGATTTTGTCCATTGAGACAAGGAATGAACAGTTATGATTTGATGAGATTAGTGGTGGTGATGAGATTTTTTTTTTCAGTTTCCCACCTAATGTTTGATATCTTTTATGGAGCTCTTTCTCATTTGGATCACGTATTGTCGACTAATCTGGATCGCGCACTATAAGGTCCATTCTGAGGATGACGCTTTCAATGCAATTTTCTCCATATTCGGTGCCCGAACTTGAGACCGTTGATTTTCTCTATTGGGACAGAAAATGAACGGTTATGATTTGATGAGATCAGTGGTGGTGATTAAATTTGGAATGTTATACGTGATTGACGCAGAGGGATAAGTACTTGAGCCAGAGTCTTCGCATTGAAGTCTCTTTTATATAACTGTGGTATCTGAATTAATTTTCACGTATCGCAACTAAATTCAATGGATAATATTATACCTCTCATCAATAACAAATATCAGATAATTAATTCAATTAAAACAACATTAAATATTAATTCTTACATTACTAACATAAATCACAAGAATCTATTATACTTCACATAATATTAGTTAAACTTCATTAATCAATATACATAAGAGGAAAATATTATTATATTTTGAACATAAGAGGCAAATATACCCCGCAAAATATTCAAATTTCAAATATTAGAATTTAATAAGGTTGTTATAATAAATGTACTTTGGTCAAACTTATATAGTTAATTTTACACCTCTCTCTTACCTAGGGAATATTTACTTCACCCTATGAGTTGTTTTTTTTTGTTTTTATTATTGTACAATATTTTGTTCTCATTTTCAAATAATAATATTTTTTTCATCAAATGTTAATATTCTTAGTAACTAAGTTGTTTAAACTTTTTAAAAATATTACATATTTTTTTTGTTATAGTTAACTTTTTTAGACGTTTTAAAAATATTATTACACTTATATTATATTTTTTAAAGATATACTATTTTTGAAATTGAATTTGCCCACAAAGCCATTTTACATATTCTCATTTTTAAAAGTTATATTTATTATTTTTTTCAAAAAAAAAGGGACTATTTTTTGAAATATTCTATTTCCTTCCTTTCATTTTATGTGGTTAATTTGACTCAACTCAAAATTTGATGAAAAAGAAGGAATTTTTAAACTTGTATTCTAAAACAATTTAGTTTTTCCTTGGGATAATCTAAAATTGAAAGCGTGACGCGTAAAATGAGAAAGAGAAAATAGTACTAATATCAAACGTCATATTTTCAGATCGAAAAATAACAACAACACCAACGTATTTAGTGTATTCACATAAAGTGAAACTTTGAGAGGCAAAGTGTACACAATTTATATTAGCGACTCAAGCTGAAGGAGAAAGACTGTTTCTGATAGACCTAACTTAGGACATTTTTAGACCAAACAACAATAACGTACCTACTGTATTCACATAAAGTGGGATTTGGAGTAATAAAATCTACACAATCTATGTTCCTAACTCGGAATGAAGCAGAGAGACTGGTTTTAATAGACTCTGACACATTGTCGGACAAAACCAACATATTTTAGTATCAAACGTCATATTTTTAGATCGAAAAATAATAACAACAACAATAACATATTCAGTGTAATCTCATAAAGTGGAATTTGAGGAGATAAAGTGTACATAATTTATATTGACGAATCAAGTTGAAGTAGACAGACTCTTTACCAAGAAATCATATTTTTTCATCTCTTGTCTACAGCGTACGAAGGGGATCCTTGGAGTAACTAGTAAAATTAATGAATACAAGTTAAGGCAGCGTACAATACACCTTTATAATGAGCTCTTTTTCGATAGCCCGGACTGAATTTTCTCTTTTTGTCTATAGTGTACTAGTAGTAGCAAAGATAACCACTATCTTGCACAATAAAAGAGAGTTGTATTTACACTTTCCTTCAACATTTTCTTGATTTCACTTTCCAAAAAAGTAACCAAAAAAAACTTCAAAAAAGACCCAAACAACAATAGAATAATCAATCAAGAATCCAAAAAAAAAATGGACTTGCCCACAAGGCCATTTTGCTTATTCTCACTTTTTTTGGTTACATTTACCATTCTTAAGCTAACCCCACTAGCTAAATCTGATTTAGATTACACTAAGTTAGTGTACAAAGGTTTTGCTAAACAAGATTTGTTAGATCCATCTGGTGTTTACTCACAAGCACTTGATTGGGATTGAGGTGTTGTTGTGGTTGTACTGAGCACTTTAGACATGAGTTGAACCTAAACAGAGAAAAATGGTTAGTGATGATTCATATGGCACACTTCACTTGTTTGCGATTGAGGTTTTATGGTTGTAGTATTGAGAACGTTTAAGAAAATGCTCTAGTTTCTCTATAAAACACATTAAATTATCTATGGAAGAAAAAGAGACAAGTATTGCCTGTTTTATCAAATTATGGTTATCCAAAATTAGCACGTTTAGACATTAGTTGAGCTTAAATGCGCAAACTTGGTCTACGACTATATCACATTCAACTTGTTTGGATTTAGGTGTTGTAGTTGTAGTACTAATATTGAGTATGTTTAAGAAAATTCTCTAGTTTAATCACACAAAATTATCTATAAATTTCCCATTTTCTCACATTATATTCATCCAAAATTGAGCAGGTTTAGACATTAGTTGAGCTTAAATGGGGAAACATGGTTATTCAGGATTCATTTGGCTGAATCCCAACTTGTTTAGATCGAGGCACTGATATTCTTCTTATTGTATTGAACGCATTTAAGAAAATGCTCTAGTATCTCTCAATTGATGAGGACTACTTGGTAATTTATCCATGTTGTGCATGTGTAGACATGACCTGAGCTTAAACGGGGAAATGTGGTCAGTGTATATCTTATATATCTCCTCAAATAAATTGACTTTTGCATTTTGACCTTACATTTCTATACTCGACTTTCAATCGACGGTGTTATCATTAAGTACTGAATTCTAATGATTTATAGTACTTCACTTAATAATTGAACTGCCAATGATTTATAGTACTTTGCCTAATTCCTTGGTACATATTTTCGCCATAGCGCCATTGATCTTGCCATTATTGATCTGTATGCCTAACATAGCTACACAAGCCAGAGTATAAGGATATGCTAAAGTTAGACAGACGAAAGATAGTATGACTTGTACTACTTTGTATTTCTCTATATATTGCTTGCCCTATGTTTTTACTTTTGCAGGTGAGACTTGAAGTTATCGGTAAAAAGGCAAAGAATGCACTTTTATTTCTGGTACTGAGGCTACAAAGATATCAAAGGAGATTCAGAAAGTGGAGAAGAGAAGAATAGTGAAAAGCACTTTGTGCAATGAGCGGAGCACTCGGAGCCACTGCATGGTATCAATTCTGAATATATGTTTAACGATGTCTAAATGGAAAGAGTTTAATTTGTTTTCTGTTTCCAGCAAGGATATGTCTTCATCTTTTACGAAGAAAGCTAAATGTTGTTGCAGATGATTATTGAGGTTCCAACAGTAGGAGGGCGACCAATGCTTGTCGATATGGCTGGTTCTGAGAATATAGAACAAGCTGGTCAAACTAGCATGGAAGCAAAAATGCAGGTAAAGTTCCACATTTTTTACTTACCTCGCTTCTTTAAAGTTTTTTTCCAGATTTCCTATGAACAGTAATTTAAAATGTATGATTTTAGCTCTTGATGCATTTGATACTAATCCGATAATCAAATTACACAGACTACAAAGATCAATCAGGGAAACAGTGCACTTAAAAGGGTGGTTGAGTCCATTGCTAACGGTGATTCCCACGAGCCATTCCGAGACAGCAAGTTAACTATGCTCTTACAGGTACTACATCTTGTGTATATAACATATCTATGTTTCTTGGATCCTCCAAAAATGTTGCTACCTCCGTATTGAATCATCCAAAAATTAGTAATTTTTGGAGGATCTTACGCGCACCAGCATCATTTTGTAAGGAACCAAGCGACATAGCCACAAACAGTTTGGGAGTTGTACTAGTCGTTGTAAGAAGTTGATTCAAATATTTTGTGTAGTATTCTTTTGAGGATGACAAGTCCAAAATTCTCATGATACTGTGTGCCAGTCAAGATCCTAAAGAGCTCCACAAAACCATCTCTACTTTAGAGTACGGTGGAAAAGCAAAATGCATTGTCCGTGGCCCTCATACGCCGTTGAAGGAGAAAGGTGCAGAAGATTCTTCCTCAGTGGTTATTTTGGGGTCAAGGATTTCAGCAATAGATCAGTTTATCCACAAGCTTCAGATGGAGAATAAGATCAAAGAGAAAGAGTGTAACGAAGCTAAGAGAAAGCTTATGAAGAAAGAAGAAGAAATTGTTACGTTAAGGTCTAAACTTGAATTAGCAGTACAAGGAGGAGTGGAGACAATGGAGGAGGATGTCATTGTTAAAGTAAACGAGCGAACTCAGATGTTGAAATATGAATTTGAAAAGAAGATACAGCGGTGTTAGAAAATGGCAAATGAATTCGTAGAGATGGAAAGGAGGAAGATCGAAGATTGAATCTTCTAGCAGCAACAAGAGTTTGAAATTCTTAAAAGGCACTCGGAGGAGATCGAGGCCGAGCTTTGGCATTCAAGGGTTGTCAATAGATCAGCAGAAATGGAGGAGAACAGCTTTGGGAAAAGGCTACTGGAGATTTACTCTGAAGATGCAGGAATGGTGAAATCTATGAATTTGGATAGATCCATTGATATGAACTGTGGAAAGCAGGATGTGGGCATCGATAAAGCATAAAGTAACACAGTTCAGGCATTTTTGGGCTATCCTAGCATAAGAGATACAAGAGAAGTTGAAGATTCTTCTATCGATTTGTTGCAATATTTCACCAACAAATCGTTCTTGAGCACCGTGTTTGAGGAGCAAGAAGAAGGCAACGACAGTGAAGGGGATAAAGAGAACCCCCCTATCGAGGAGGTGCAAAAAAAGGTTATTGAGGAAAAGATAATACATTTTGCCATGCTCCATCATGATTTATTGCATGCAACTATAGTAGAAGATCGTTCCGATGATCTTTCTAGAGATATTTTCCCTTCAAGAAAAGAACTAATTCAAAATATATTCAAACTTTTTGGAAATTCTAGAGAACTCTCTCAGCAGTGTATAACAACTGAATCAAAATCACCTTTAGTTAAAGAAATCGGAGAGGATTCACCTATAAGAAAATTACATAATCTCGTTAGCGAGAAAGTTAACGATTCAAAGGAGAACTTCAACCCTACATTTGAAAGCATAGGCGTTGATCTAGACGTGCACGTTAAATGGGAAGATTTATCAAAGGAAAATCCTGGGATTATTATCACTACACTGAAGGTTGTTAAAGGTTCAACGTTAGCTGATTTACACAAGCTGATCGAGATATATCTTGGCGCTGACAATCAAGAACTCACTTTCCTGGCAAGTAGGATAATTTATACTTGAGAAGCTTCAAAATGTCTGTGTTTACATATTCATGATAACAGTTCTTCGATATCATTCATGATAATAGTTCTTCGATATCATCCATGATGACAATTCTCCTATATCATCTACATGTCTCTTTTATACTTAAATAGCTTCAAAATGTCTCTTTTATATTTATGATGAAAATTCTTCGATATCATCTGCATGTCTGTGTTTTATACTCTAGTAGCTTCAAAATGTCTGCATATTTACATATTCATGATAACAATTCTCTGATATCATCTACATGTCTGTGTAATGTGTTTATACTTTAGTAGCTTCAAAATGTCTCTGTTTACATATCCATATGATAACAATTCTCCGATATCATCTACATGTCCGCGTTTACGCTTTTAGGTAGGATATTTTATACTTAAGTAGCTTTGAAATGTCTGTGTTTATACTTAAGTAGCTTCAAAATGTCTGCGTGTTTAGGATGTTTTATACTTAAGTAGATTCATAATATCTGTGTTTACATGTCCATGTGATAACAATTCTTTGATATCATCTACATTATACTTAAGTAGCTGCAAAATATCTGTCTATATACATTCATGATCACAGTTATTCGATATCATCTTATATGTATGGCTACCTACCTTGCTTGCGTCCGGTGAAGGGAACCAAACAACCTATTTATGAACCATTTTCATCATTGGAAAATAAGCTCCCGTTAACTCTAAAGTCACATGGCATAGAGGGTCACTGAGAACAAGATGATCCTTAGGTGAAATGGTTGTTTGTATACGCTTGTGAACACACGGTCTTATGTTCGAATATGTAACTTGTTTTGCTCTACTGGAGTATAAAAAATTAAGGTTGAACATGTATATTTTGTAATCATATGCTAAAATATGTGACTTATTTTGCTCTACTGGAGTATAAACGTAAAGGATGAACATATATATTTTGTAATCATATGCTAAAATATATGACTTGTTTTGCTCCACTGGAGTATAAACATGAAGGTTGAACATGTATATTTTGGGATCATATGCTAAAATATGTTACTTGTTTTGCTCTACTGGAGTATAAACATGAAGGTTCAACATGTATATTTTGTAATCATATGTTAAAATATGTGACTTGTTTTGCTTTACTGGAGTATAAACATGAAGGTTGAACATGTATATTTTGGGATCATATGCTAAAATATGTCACTTGTTTTGCTCTACTGGAGTATAAACAATTAAGGTTGAACATGTATATTTTGTAATCATATGCTAAAATATGTGACTTATTTTGCTCTACTGGAGTATAAACGTAAAGGATGAACATATATATTTTGTAATCATATGCTAAAATATATGACTTGTTTTGCTCCACTGGAGTATAAACATGAAGGTTGAACATGTATATTTTGGGATCATATGCTAAAATATGTTACTTGTTTTGCTCTACTGGAGTATAAACATGAAGGTTCAACATGTATATTTTGTAATCATATGTTAAAATATGTGACTTGTTTTGCTTTACTGGAGTATAAACATGAAGGTTGAACATGTATATTTTGGGATCATATGCTAAAATATGTCACTTGTTTTGCTCTACTGGAGTATAAACATGAAGGTTCAACATGTATATTTTGTAATCATATCTTAAAATATGTGACTTGTTTTGCTCTACTGGAGTATAAACGTGAAGGTTGAACATGTATATTTTGTAATCATATGTAAAGATATATGACTTGTAATCATATGCAAAAATGTATGACTTGTTTTGCTCTACTGGAGTATAAACATAAAGGTTGAACATACATATTTTGTAATCATATGCTAAATAACATGACTTGTTTTGCTCTATTGGAGTATGAGCATGAAGGTTGAACATGTATATTTTGTAATCATATGCTAAAATATGTGACTTGTTTTGCTCCACTAGAGTATAAACAAGAAGGTTGAAGATGTATATTTTTTAATCATATGCTAAAATATGTGACTTGTTTTGCTCCACTAGAGTATAAATATGAAGGTTGAACATGTATAATTTGTAATCATATGCTAAAATATGTGACTTGTTTTGCTCTACTGGAGTATAAACATGAAGGTTGAACATGTATATTTTGTAATTATATACTAAAATATGTGACTTGTTTTGCTCTACTGTAGTATAAACATGAAGGTTGAACATGTATATTTTGTAATCATATGCTAAAATATGTGACTTGTTTTACTCTAATAGAGTCTCTTCCTTTTTTGTGTGTATTTTGTGTTTGGTATTTATATTGAGGTACGACTAAATCAAAATTCACATACTGAATGACCTATTTTAGGAGCGATGCATCCAACACAGTTTTATTTCCAATTGCAAAAACTCAAATATATCATTTTATATATGACTCCATGACAACTAACGCTCAAGATTCAAGTTCATGATAACACATAGTCAGTGGCTGAGGAAGGATTTTTATTAAGGGGGATCAAAAACAGAAAGCAAAAAAAAATAAATTAAAAACCTATCGTGAATGGGTCTCAAACCCAAGACCGGCAGGCCCTTTGCGTGAAAGTTTGCATTCCCTTTGCACCTGAATCATGTTTTTTGCTTGTGTCAGGGAGGTCAAATTAATATATATACACATAGAAAAAAAAGTCATACATATATACAATATAATTTTTCGATGAAAGGGGTTTGGATCTGAAGTCCACGTAGCTTCACCCTTGCATATGGTCCATTTTAGGTCTAGACTACTCAGCGTGAATTTATTCTTTGGATTACATCACATCAAGCTTTCGTACATGTAAACTTAAATTCTGTCTTTTAAATTAAAGCTCTTCACCTTTCTTTCTTATTTTAAACGTCAGATTTACCTAAAGCTCTTCACTATTCTATTTCTTTTTTGAAATTATTTTAGTGTTGAAAATGTTACTATAAAAGCTGAATCACCGTACCTAGTGGGGAAATACACAGTAAATAGAAGGTTAAAGTAAGAAAAAGAATGATAGAGGGGAGCGTCATGAAGTAATATTTTTTTGTGTGTGAAAAGGAATGAATGAAGGTAAAAGTCAGATCAATTATTAACACTGTACAAATGAATAGAATGGACCCAAAAGAAAAAATAAGTACAAGTGAATAGAATGGTCATATTTGTAAACAGAATTTAGTGGATCTTTGGCAGAATAGGACTCAGTACCTATGTGTCATGCCAAAGAGAATTATTCACAAGAATACAACAACATAACACTAAAATTTCACAAATAAGGTTTGAAGTATACGTGAATCTTACCACTACCTTAATATCTGTCTACATATATAAATGTTTATTTGGTTTGGAATATCACCGGTAAATATGTGGTGGGTTCGACAATATTTTTTCATCATTAACTAAAAGTTTCAAATTTGAACACTAACATTGAGAAAATTGTTGTTGATAGGTATTTTTCGTGAAATAAGACTTGTTTGAAGGAATGTATATTGGTTGGATTACTAAATTTCGAATATTAGAAAGTTAAAGAAATTGACTTATCTTTTTAAGAATCTTTTAAAATATTGAAATATCTACTTGTATAGGTTTCTAAGGTAGATTTTGATATATTTCATAATTCTACAAAATATAGTTGTTATTTTTACAGTTTAGAATGTTTCTAAAGGCTGTAAATATTACATAGCCCATCACTTCTTCATTTAAAAAAATAAAATTATATGATAAATGTGTTTGTGAAAATATTAAAACTTTGTAAATGTTTTATTGGAAGGAATGCTGGTTAACCGATAGAATTGTAATTTTATAATATTGTGCGTTCTGCAAAAGTCAATAAAATATCGTGCCTTTTTTACACGACTCTAAAAAAATATTAACTAGAAAAAATATTTTCAAAATTTAACCTTTATTTATATCCTAACATATTTGGTATTTTCTTGAAACAATAACTATTTTTAGTAATAATGATAGATAATTTGAGACAAACGAATATAGTACTACCTCTATCCACCTTTATTTTTTACTATAGTAAAAAAAATAAATCATTTTTACCATATTATTAAGTCATCGATTCAAGTTGTGAGAACAGTTTTTTACAGACATGCATAACAAGATTGCGTACACTAAATTCTTATTGATTTTTTCTTTCAATTTTGCACATAACAGAAGTTTTAGTATACCCAATAACTCTCTTTTATTTTCAATTCACCTAATAGTTAGTGAGATGAAACGACTTATAATAACGAAGGACGCTCTAGTAAAAAATATCAAGTTTTCAAATATAAATAAATAAAAATAAACGGAGAAAACATAATATTTGTGGACCAAAATAAATGCTTAAGAAGAAGAACCACATGTAAATCCTCACTTTTTCCCATAGAAGGATCAAATTGCACTCATGTGTGAGTGACAATTACTAGTGTACTGTATCCATTGCACATGTTTAATACTTATTTTTATCAACTTGTCGAAAATGACCCTTTTAATTACTTGAAAACGACACATGTGTCCTCTTTATTACACCCTACATTTCCTCAAAATCTAATTTACACCCCCAAAATAGAATTAATTTTCTGTTTTACACCCTTTTTTATTTAATTTTATGAAAACATTATAATATTTCTATTTAAGATTGAACGGTATTGATATGATTGAATATCAATTAAGCAACCAACATTTTAGAAATTTTTTTGTAGTATACATGATAAGGCTAAAATAAGGTATTTGTTGGTGCATTACACATTGGGTATTAATTCTTGTGGTTTAGTTTTGTCTCTTAGTTAATGTTTAAATGGGAATAACTAATTAAGCAACCAAAATTTTAATACTGTATTAATTTGAGTTGACAATTACGAAGATAGGGCTAAATAAGGTATTGCAAACAAATTTAATTTGTTGGTGCATTGCTTATATGGTATTAGTTCTTCTGGTTTAATTAATTATTTGACTCTTAGTTATGTTTAAATGAAGATTATTAAATAAGCAACTTCACAAATCTAGTTATGAAAATTTACAACATGATTAATGAGGCAAGATACTGTTTTACAACAAAGTGGAAGTGTAGATTAATTAAATAATGGGGATTGTCAAATCATGTTTAGTTAGATTGCTTTATAAAAAAAAATTATTTGATTACACTCTTTAATTACGCGTGATACTGTTTGCAAATTACACTCTTTAGGATGGTCATTTGTTATCTCCCTTTGTGAACTAATATAAATAGATAGTGTTAGGGTTATTTTTGAGTCATTTGTTATCTCCAGTTGTGGCCAATGAAGAAATTTTTCATCAATTTTTGAGGCCTGTACAAATAAAAAGACGTATATTATATATATAAATACGTAATAAAATAAATAAATTTGGGCAATGACGAAATTTTTATAACGTAAAAGATTTATGATTCGTATCTTGGCAACACGAGTTAGGACGGCTAATAAATCAGCAACCACTACGTATGTCGTATTTAAAATATAATCTGAGCCCACCTTTTAAAAAATTATATATTTTTATACATATAAGCACACAAATATTTTCAATTTATTTTGATAATTATTTAGTTGTTACAAACATTTTTATTTACAAGTGTTTATCCAGGTTGGGAATACTTGACGGGAATGACATTTAACGTAGAGTTTAAATTTTGTGTTTGCATTTTTTATATTTTTACACTTGTACAAAATATAAATTATAGTGTAAAATTTATTTTTGGGCAGTGGACGGAAATACTTTTTACAAATGTTTATCACGTGTTTAGGCAAATATAGGACATTAATATTTATATTAAAAAATTAAATTAATTTAGATACTTACTCAATTAATTCATACTTATACATTGAAAGATATTGCAAAGTGTTTTCTTTAACAAAATTTTTCTGATATTTTTTACTTTTCACGCGATTCTCATCACGCTTTAGGCAAATTTAGGTCATTACTAGTTATATTAAAATTGATTTAGATACTTAATCAAATAATTCACTTTTCTACATTAATGGATATTATGTAGAATATTTTCTTAAAATAATTTTTCTTTATTCAATTTTGTCTTTACGTACATATTTATATATTTTGCTTATATATATATTTTACTATAGAATACGCATTATATTATTTTAATATATATTTTATATTTGTATTTTCAGGCATTGATTTTTTTTCTTTTTTCTTTTTTCTTTTTTAATAAACTTAAGTCTGGCCGGGAACCATATTTGTAGATTCTGAAGGGTGTCTAACCCGTTCCCTTTGCAATAATTTGAATCATTACCTAGAATCTAAATTGGTTTCGTCATACTCCCTCCTTTTCGAAAAGAATTACCTACTTTGATTTGGCACAAATTTTAAGAAAATAAAGAAAATTTTTGAATCTTGTAGCCTTAAATTAAAGAAGTGTCAAATGTATCAAAATGCCCTTTAATCTTGTGGTCATTAACATGTCATTTGGAAAGTTTAAATTAAAGTATTGCGAAAAAATGAAAGGGGTCATTCTTTTTTAAACGAACTAAAAAGGAAAGTAAGTCATTTCTTTTTAAACGGAGGGAGTACTTGTTAATAAATAAATAGGTTTCCTATTTTTTCTTGAAAATTAGGTGGCGACTCTGTTGACACCCAATTTTGACCTCCTGATATGACTTTTAGGCTGTTATTAAATCAAAATTATTTAATTTTAATTATCAATATTATTAAATATTATTCTCACATTGAGTATATACTAACGTGTCGCATTTATAATTAAAGGAAATGCATAAATTATTTCTTAGCTTTTAGTATCATTGTCATAATTTTTAAACTAAAATTCTGCATTTTATGTAATTTTTATTAAATTATTTTCCGCGTAGTTATGCACATCCATATTTTTGCAAACACAATATCTAGTTTTCCATTATTTAGCATTATTTATTTTATTAAATTATTTATTATTAGTTATTATTATTATTTATTATTTAATATTGTTATGTATTATTTAATTATTATTATTATATATTATTATTATCCCTATTTTAATTTAAATAAACACCTAATTTAATTCATTTTACCTAAATTTATTCACCTTTTCACTTAATTTTGTCCAATTTCTTACAATTCTAGCCATTTTTGAAACTCAATTCCAAATTTTCAATTTTTAGATCTCAGTTGTTGATCCTGAACGGATCCAACGACTGAGATCTGATACACCTTTTTTTTCTTTTTAATCCAAAAATCTAACCCTAATTCCAAAATCAAACAACAGCCGCTCCTTCTCTCTCTATCTAACCTCTCTCCTTCTCTCTCTATCTAGCTTCTCTTTCCCATGGCTGCCGCCGCTGATCGGCGGAGCAGCGCCGCCGAGACCCCCTTCTCTAATAGCTTTCCCACCGCCCTCTATATGTGCCGCCAATGCCTACTCCGGCGATACAAGATCTACCACTGCCTCCTGCCATTCGTTCTCGCCGCTGCCAGCGCCGCGCCGCCAACGCCTACTCCGGCGATACCAGATCTACTACTGCCTCCTGCCGTTCATCCTCGCCGCTGTCAGCGTCGTGCCGCCAGCCCCTCAGCCTCCATCACCATCTCTTTCTCCATTTTCCCCTTTTTTGGTGATGAACCAGCACGCCAACGCCGCTCCAACATTGCCACGAGACCCCCCTGCTCTCCAACCTCCTCCCTGAACCAACTGTCGCCACCCCAGGTTATCTCCGTCGTCCACCCGCCACCAACCTTCTCCGTGCCGTTGATCCATTTGTCAAAAAAGAGATGAAAACCCATCCACAGGTTTGCCTAAATATTTAAATGTTTGTGTTTAATTTTAATCTCTCTTCCCCTCTTTAACAGATTTCAGACTCTGAATTAACAATGCATGAATGATTTATTCATCTGATTCTTTGCCATTTTGTGTGCTTATGTTTTAAGACTACCAGATGTGAAAAATCTAAATTTTAATAATGATCAATTTTGTCATAGTTTGCTAATTTCGAATTTTGAAATTATCCATCTTCTTTGAATTAGTTGACAAATTTTTTGGCTATTTGACTGCGTATTATATTTTTATGGTTGGATTGATCTTGTGATAATTTGAATAAGATTTTGGTAAAGAAAATCTGATTGTGTATCACGTTTCTTGAATTACATCTGGACTGATTTTTGTACAATTGATGATTTGAATTAGGTACAAAAATAATTAGGGATTATTTTACAAAATTAATTGCTCATAATTTATTTATGGTAAATTGAACAAATTTTTTCATCCCTAATTGACCCTAATTGATTATCGATCTCTTAATTGATTAGTGATTGATGCTATCATGTTACTATTAATTTACCTTCCTTCTATGGAATATGCGACAACATAGCACTCACCTATATATAACGTAACTTTCAGTATTATGGGAATCTAGTTTTTAATCATGACAGTCTTGATATTTTTTATTTATTGGATTTGGCCTAAGGAAAACAATATTATGAATGACTTTTACAAATATTGATTTTCCTTTTTAATTGGTATATGATTGATTCAGTAAGAGAAATTCTCTACTGAGATATTCTTTTACCATTTTTATGTTGGTTTAGTCCTACAATACTCAGCCTATATAAACAATTCTTCAAGCTCTTTAGTTTACAAGTTCTATTTAAGTTTTACAATTACCACTACTCCTCTCTTAAACAAAGCATTAGTTACTTTCAATACAAAAAGTTATGGAAAACATCTTGCATATTTTGCTGTGTTTTGCTTTCTTTCTATTTCTATTTTACTACTGCTTGCAGATAAGTCCCTCAAGGTCTTTGCAGGAGTGTTCTAGCATGGTTACACAACTCAGTGAAGAAAAAGCCCAAGCTGAAGCAGAAATTGAGATGTTGAAGAAAAATATGAGCGTACGGTCTGCAGAAGTTGCAAACAAGCAACACCTAGAGAGAGTGAAGAAAATTGCAAAATTGGACGCAGAGCGTCGGAGATTCAGTGGTCTTGTGTGGAAGAAGTTGCTTGGGCCTACAGCCTTGGCCCAGATGAAGCTTGACCTGACCACCCAAACATATGACGACCTGGAGGGAGTGAAGAAAATTGAAAAATTGGATGCAGAGCGTCAGAGATTACGTGGTCTTGTGTGGATGAAGCTTGACCTGACCACCCAAACAACATATGTGGAGCTTCAACCCAAATTACAATCCCAAGGTTACAATATACTACCTATTTTTTTTTTGTTGTTGTTGTTTACATTCACTGGGTTCGATGTTGTATTAAATTTAATGTATATAAGATAAATGCATGGAATAGTTGTCTTATTTTCTATCAATCATTTCACGAGCACTTGTTATTTTTTTTACCGATCGACTGACTCTATCCATCTACTTTATGAAATATCAGAGAAAGGAATGAATTTAGCGGATAATAAAGATAAGTCGAAGCATGCCGAACCTTCTTCTTCAAAGGCCAAGTTAATAGATGAACTAAGCTAGATAGTCTTCTATCACTAGATTTATGATAACAATTTTTTTTAAAACTACATATTATATCACACTATCAAAATAAAAATTTAAAAGGAAAATAATTTGGTTAAGTGAAAGGGTGTAATTAGTGGTCTCCACACGTCAATTTCGTGCAGTACTACTCAATGAGAATGGTGCACCCTAATATATCCAATACCCACTAGGCACTAGCCCAAACAGACAAAAAGATCATAATCCCTTTTCTTAAAAAAACAATAAAAAAAATATTGTAAATATAAGCTTACAAATTTGATGTTGAAATCATTGAAGTTTCAATACAGATTACTTTCTTACTTTAGTTTCAATTTATGTGTCACTTAAATAGATCTAATATAATTTAATTTTATAAGTTAATCAAATTGATTTTCCATAAGTGAGGAGGAGTAAATTTAAATGAATAAGAAATATGGTAAGTAATACTAGTAAAAACAAGCAAGGGTTGTTTGGTTGTTGCTTATAATTATGTGCAGTTGTTTGGTTATTTCATATTCTACAACGTATAAAATATTAGTACAAATTAACTCATGATTTATACATGTTCTATTTAACTGGGAATGTATATTAATAACTAAATATTGTACTTATATGATATGCAAAGTTTTGTACAATGTAACTAAAAAAATTATGAAATACAAATGTTGGGTATATGAATAAAAATCCAATATTATTAATTGAAAAAAATGAGAAATTATGAAATCAATTTAGTTTAATTTTAATCATTTTGTAATATGTTAATCTATTAGTATTATTTTATCATTGATTGACTCCAAGCTTCTAACTCTTCACTTTCTTCCCTACCTTAGTTCCCAAACAAAAACTGCCCCATCGACAACCCAAAATCGCGCTGAATGTTCACATTTCCACCTTTGGTTGCCATCTCTATACAACAATCACCTCTCTACTCGGGGGCGGAGCCAGCATGTCTAATGGATGGGGGTTAACCGTATATTCCCACCAAGTGGGGTCTTGGTAGGGTAAGTGTAAGCAGTCCATACCACTACCTCAAATGTGAGATAGAGACGTTGTTTTCGACAAACCCCCGGCTCAAAATCAAACAATCTAGATAAGGAATTGCAAAAGAACCATTCACCGAACCCCGTTCGGCGGAAAATTATACTATTTATACATTACTAAAATCATATTATATGTATATATAATAGATGTCGAGCTCCTTTCGATAATTTTTTCTTCAAATTTTGAACCCCCTCTCCAACATATTAATTGGCCCAATAGAGTTAGCTTGGTTCACAACAGTATTCACTTACTTTCCTTAGTTATCCAAACATAGAAACAATGAAATGACAAGAGTCATGCATTCCCAATAGAAACA
Source organism: Capsicum baccatum var. pendulum (assembly GCA_030864225.1). Taxonomy (NCBI): domain Eukaryota; kingdom Viridiplantae; phylum Streptophyta; class Magnoliopsida; order Solanales; family Solanaceae; genus Capsicum; species Capsicum baccatum. The sequence continues at coordinate 227,401,246 of CM061555.1, read as the reverse complement.
AAGATTCTGCAGTTTAACAATTATAGAATCAGCAACTCAAAGTGTTTGTGCCTTAGCTATATGATATCCTTGGTTGGCGAAACGCGGTAGAACTTCACTAAGCATAGTCTTTTACTTAGAAAATCTAGTGAAAGGTCATTCACTACTTGAGACTAAAGAACATACATCAAAGCAAAAGAACCCAAAAATGTTTCAGCATTGTTAATGAAAGCCAGGCGAAATGTGAATCTTTCGTCAAGTCTAAGGAAAAACACCCTACTCAAAGGGACAACAGGAGTTAGAGACACCCCAGAAAAAAGTAAAAAAGCAATAAGCTCAACTACCACAGTCACACAGACAAATCCTAATTAGACGAAAGACAGTAAGTAAGTTCTAAGCTATTCTACTGTTAAATTGGTGTAAACAAGACAAATAAAGTTTAATCATTCTAAACTAGTGAGGTAGCCTAAACCATGTTATTCTGTAATCCATCTCCAGAAAAGCATCCTTTTATAAGCGAAAACCGCCAAAAACTAAAGAATTTGTTTGCGAGTTAAATTGCCAAGTACCTCGAAAACATAGCCATATTCTAGTCTACCTTTCCATATAAAAAATCACTAGTACAACTAAACACCAGCTGTTGGCAACACATACCATAAGATGACTGCTGTTAGTTTTCACCCCGCATCACCATGACCAGTTTCAGGAAATGCACCATGAGCCAAATTCCATGGTAAGTACTTGTGCGCACTGAACACAATCCCCAACACCAAGGTCGGATTTGACAGAGTGGGATTTCATTAGACGTTAGTACTCGGGCATCTCCTCCTGTGCAACACAAGGTCAAATACAGAGCAAAATGATTATATCATTCTCAAAACTTTACTACCACTACTGCTACAGCTACCCATATCGGCTACAGTTGCACTACCAACAAGAAGCATCACGAAAACTTCTTTGTCCAACGCAAGTCAAATGGGAAACAAAAAGAATTCATTTTTTTAAAGTGAGGAGAAACTAGCATCAAGTATCCTTCTTGGGAAGGCACAAATGGGTTACGGAACTATATTCAAAACCGAACAACACAATCAAAAGTTAACTTATATAAGCTTTGACATAACAGGTTACGAGAGGAGATGCATTAGATAGCTAGAAAAAATAACCATATGCAAGCCAAATTAAAACTACAGTTAAACAGAAAATACTATGAAATAGGAAATACTACTGACAATTACTTATTGTAAACTACAATAAGAACTACAAAAGACTAAAATTCAAGCAATCCAACCAATCCCATTGAGCGCGTAATGCTTGCAAAAGTAAATTGTATGTGGAACGAAACCAGCAGCGTGAAAGTGAAGTTCCGCTCCAGCAATAGGTAAGTTCTCAGATGAAATCAAGCACTGTGATCAGTGTTGTTGAGCCTGCCGACTTGGAGCACCACCATAGCCACCACCATATCCAACTTGGCCACCATGAGTTCCATTTTGCTGAGCACCATAATTACCCGAACCTTGTGAATTTCCACTAGCATCGCCATAGCCACTGCCCATGTAACCCCCACCACCAGATTGCATGTCTCCCGATGCACCACTTTCACCAACTGGATTTCCATAAGCACCATCACCTCCACCATATCCACCATAGCCATAACCTTGATTTCCATAGCACATGGCTTCTGCTGGAGACTGACCAACAGCAGATTCTCCATTAGCGGGTCCACCTCCACCACCAGCACTTGAAGCACCCCATGATGCATTACCATAGCCCATGTTCCCATATCCAGAAGGACCCTGAGAACCCCACGAGCTTCTCGATCCACCAGCTTGACCGCTACCATAACTAGCACCAGGCACATTTGGATTCTCGAAGGATGCAACAAATGCTGGACCACCATATCTAGGATTGACATCTCCATAGCCAGGATTGGCTCCACCGTAACTTCCATAAGCACCATAACCCATGCCATTGTTGGACGATCCATAACCATAACCCGGTGTACCATATCCGCAGGAACTATAAGGTGGATAGCCACCTTCATTGTTTTGTGACTGCATGTATCTGTTGGTATCCATTCTATCATAAGAACTGGGATTGTCACCAGATGCACCATACCCGTGGTAACTTCCACCACCCATAACACTACCACCTTTGCCCGTGGAGCGACCCCCAAAACCACCAGAACTACCATCTCTTGGAAGAGTACGCTTTACTTTCACTTGTTTCCCACAGTGATAATGAAATGTCTTGTGTAAAACCCTATCTACTGCATCTTCAGAATCAAATAAAATGAAGCCAAACCCACGAGGTCGGCTGGTCTATTGATCAAACATAATTGCTACATCAGTGAAATTACCATAAGTTTCAAAGTAAGTTCTGAAGCCATCCTCAGTCAACGTGTGAGGCAATCCACCAATAAATATTTTCTTGGTCCTGTTATTTCCACCGTCTCTAAAACTTCTAGCACTACCTACAGTTCCAGATTTTGGACCCTGCTCCTCTCTGGACAAGGCCCTCTTAGCCTCAACCTATAAAGAAAAAATACCATTGAGCTGAGTAAAAGAAGAACAAATTCAGAAGCAAGCAAGATAAAGACTCAAAAGTACAGATTTTATTATAAGATGCCCAAAATCTTAGCGGAAGTTTCCATCAACTAGGTTATTACTTTGGGGGAAAGCTCTACTAAAGGACATCAAATTATCATCTGAAATGTACTAAACTTCTGTTGAACCTGCAAGCGTCTTACTTACGATATCCTGAAAGTATATATGGAACAACAGGTCTGGAAAACCCAACAGATGTACAAATGATTTAAAATTCTTCAACAGAAGCACCTTTACCCAAGCGATGGCACTATTACACAAGAACACTGAATTTAAAAGACACGTTTATTTAAGACATCACCACAGGAAGTTTCCATTTGGTGTGCAACTAGCAATGAAGGGATGATTCAAGTTTCAAATACTCTATTAAGTCATTAAAATGTTTAGGGCAAACAATGCTCTAAATTAGAAGAAGGCTCACCATTAAACTAAAATAAACCACCATCATAGTGCTTTAATCAGTTACCAACGTACCTTCACCACTGCAGAACTCATTGTGAATAAACCATTACCTATTGTCATTAACAATACAAAAGAGGACATTAGACTAAAATAAACCTGTCTGCACACTATTAACAGAAAGAAGAAAAACATGACTCTATCAACGAGCCCACACACTGCATAACAATAATACTAAATTCCACATTTTAGGATGTTCTTTTTAACAATTCAGATATCATTTCGTCACTATCACACCAAGAAGTGTCAAAAACATCAAAGAGGAGGAAATAATCATCCCATTTTCCATCCATTGCATCAAACACATGGCTTGATAATGAAACACATTTTGCTGCACAATTCCAACTTTAGAAGGCACAACAGAGACACTCCACCTAGCAAAATTAGTGCTTATGCAAAACTGACCACTATGCAGCAGAAGGAAGTTGTACTACAACAAGAACTACTACTACTACAAATCGATCCCAAGCAAGGCCACCCATTGTATAACAAGTAATTTGATTTGAGAATAAAAGCGACACACATTATATCAAAAATCACCACACATATGCGAAAGACCAATACACAGCACATTATGAGGTTGGGAATCATTTAGCACATATGGCATTCAAACGCATGACAAAACTACTGCAATGAATTATGCAACCTCATCCACCATTTTCACATCAAAAGAACATATGCAACGCATTGTCTACTGACAAAATTGACTCGAGAAACCATTATTTACAAAAGTCCTCAATATAAAAGATGCTGACTTTACGTTAAATATAAGGAGAATCTGTTTACCCACAAAATTGACTCAAGAGAAACTATTTCTTATTAGAAACCGCAATATAAAAATGCAGATTTTACTTTAAATATCAGGAGAGCTTGATTACATAAGCTCAACTAGAAGAAGATACCAGAACAAAAAAATTCATAAGCATAAATCAGCTCAAGAAATGAAGACCTTAGGCCAAAAAAAGATTTAAACTTTAGTACCCAGAGAACATATTCAAACTAAGAAATATCTGAATCAGAACTCAACATGGAAAAATAGCAAGAAAACAACACAAATATCAAGATAACAGTCACAAAAACACATCCTAAATTGGAGCTGACACATCAGGACACAACCAAAAAACAATAAAAAAGTCAGCTCATTTAACCAAAGATCCACAAGCATAAAATCGAAAAAAAAAAAGAAAAATCAGAAATATAAACAACACCCAAAAGCCACAAAGAAAAAAGAAACATCATCTCATCACAATAGAAGCAAAAACATATCCTAAAATAGAAATGCCACATTAGTAAACACCCAGAAAACAATCACCAAAGTCAAGCTCATTTAACCAATAACTCCACAAGCACATAATCCCAAAATCCAAGAATCAGCTAAAACTAACGTCTCCACAATCCCAAAATTAAAGAACTAGCAAAAACTAACAACCCCACAAGCTCAAAATCAAAGAATCAACAATAACTAACTACCCCACAAGCTCAAAATCAAGGAATTAGCAAAAACTAACAACCCCACAAGCTTAAAATCAAAGAATCAACAGAACCTAATAGCCCCAAAATCCCAAAATCCAAGAATCAGCAAAAACTAACAACCCCACAAGCTAAAAATCAAAGAATCAACAAAAACCAACAGCCCCAAAATCCCAAAATCAAAGAATCAGCAAAAACTAACAACCCCACAAGCTCAAAATCAAAGAATCAGCATAAACCAACAGCCCCAAAATCCCAAAATCCAAGAATCAACAAAAACTAACAACACCACAAGCTCAAGATCCAAGAATCAGCAAAACCAAACAACCTCACAATCCAAAGTAACAGAAAAACACAAATAAAGCATGAACATACAACCAAAAAACTCACCATACGGCCATCAATTACATGAGTGTCCTTAAGAACTCTATCAAGAACATTAGGATCTGCAAATACAACAAAACCAAATCCTCTAGGATTTCCAGTAATCTTATCTCTCATAAATACAGTCTATAAAACATCACCATACACTTGAAAATACTCCTTCATCTTCTTTCTACTTTTTCCCATGATATCTGACTAATAAAAAGCTTTCCTTTATCTGAATCCATGCTTTTTTCCCTCTCTTCCTCTCCACTGTTTCTCTCTATATAAGGTGTATATATGTATAACAATATCCAAAAGTCACGTCATGATAATATTAGGCAAAAACACATGAAATACCCAGAAAACAATCACAAGTCTTCTCATTTAACCAAAACTCCACAAATACAAATCCCAAAATTTAAGAATCAGCAAAAACTAAGAATCCCTTCAGCCCAAAATCCAAGAATTAGTAAAAATTAACAATACCACAATCTCAAAATCAAAGAATCAGCAAAAATTAACAACCCCACATTCCCAAAATCCAAGAATCAGCAAAAACTAACAACCCCACAAGCTCAAAATCCAAGAATCATAAAAAACTAACAAGCTCACTATCCTAAAATCCAAGAATCAGTAAAAACTAACAACCCCACAATCCCAAAATCCAAGAATCAGCAAAAACTAACAACCCCACAAGCTCAAAATCCATGAATCAGCAAAAACTAACAAACCCACAATCTCAAAATCCAAGAATCAGCAAAAACTAACAACCCAACAAGCACAAATACAGAACTAATCAAAAATAATGAAACACCAGAAGCTAAAATAGAGTAAAAAAAAAGTCACTGTGCGGCCATCAATTACATGAGTATCTTGAAGAACTCTATCAAGAACACTAGGATCTGCAAATACAACAAAACCAAATCCTTTAGGCTTTCCAGTAATCTTATCTATCATTACAACAGTTTGTAAAACATCACATACACTTGAAAATACTCCTTCATCTTCTCTTTTGTTGATTCCCATGATATTCCACCAATAAATAGCTTTCCTTGATCTGAATCCATATGTATTTTCCCTCACTCTCTTTGTATATAGTGTGTATATTATGTATTCCAAAAAAAAAGTGTAAATTTTGAGTGTGTACATCTCTCTTTGGGTGAAGACAAAGAGAAAGTGAGGGTTTATGAAGTATAAAAGTGGGAAAGTGAGGTGAATGAAGATGAATTTGGGACAAGGAATGGACAGTTGTGATTTGATTAGATCAATAGTTGTGATGAGTTTTTTGTTTTGTTTTGTAGTTTTCACCTGGTGTCTGATATCTGTCGTAAAGCTTTATCTCTAATTTGAATCGCGCATTATTGACTAATCTAGATCGCACACTACGAGTTATGATTTTATTAATGAGATTTTTGTTTTGTTTTGTAGTTTCTCACCTAGTGTCTAGTATCTGTTGTGACGCTCTGTCTAGTTTGGATAGTGCATTATCGACTAGTCTAGATCGCACACTACGAGTTGTGATTTGATTAGATTAGTGATGGTGATGATATTTTTGTTTTGTTTTTCAGTTTCCTATCTAATGTCTGGTATTTTTTATGGAGTTCTAGCTAATTCGGATCGCGTATTGTCGATTAATCTGGATCGCACACTACGTATTGTGATTTGATTAAATCAATGGTGTTGATGAGATTTTTTGTTTTGTTTTTTCAGCTTCTCATCTAGTGTGTGATATCTGTTGTGAATCTCTGTCTAATTCAGATCGTGCATTATCAACTAATGTGGATCCCACACTACGGATTGTTATTTGATTAGATCAATGGTGGTGATGAGATTTTTCATTTTGTTTTGTAGTTTCTCACCTAGTGTCTGGTATCTGTCGTGAAGTTCTATCTAATTCAGATCACACATTTATTTTGAATAGTGCATTATCGACTAATCTGGATCGCACACTACGAGTTGTGATTTGATTAGATCAATAGTGGTGATGAGATTTTTTGTTTTGTTTTTTTAGTTTCTCATCTAGTGTCTGATATGTATTGTGAAGCTCTGTCTAATTCGGATTGCGCATTATCGACTAATATGGATCGCACACTATGGATTGTTATTTGATTAGATCACTGGTAGTGATGAGAGTTTTTATTTTGTTTTGTAGTTTTCAACCTAGTGTCTGGTATCTTTGTGAAGTTCTATCTAATTCGAATCACACGTGTAATTTGAATCGCGCATTATCGACTAATTTGGATCGTACGCAACGAGTTGTGATTTGATTAGATAAATGGTGGAGATGAGACTTTTTGTTTTGTTTTGTTTTGTAGTTTCGCACCTAGTGTCTAGTATCTATAGTGAAGCCCTGTCTAATTCAGATCGCGCATTATCGACTAATTTGGATCGCAAACTATAAGTTGTGATTTGATTAGATCAATAGTGGTGATGAGATTTTTTTGTTTTGTTTTTCAGTTTCCCACTTAGTGTTTGGTATCTATTGTGAAGCTCTATCTAATTCGAATTGTGCATTATCCACTAATCGGGATCGGACACTACGGATTGTTATTTGATTAGATCAATGGTGGTGATGAGATTTTTTATTTTGTTTTGTAGTTTCTCACCTAGTATCTTGTATCTGTCATAAAGCTCTGTCGGATCACAAACTACAAGTTGTGATTTGATTAATCTGGATCATAAACTACAAGTTGTGATTTGATTAAATCAGTGATGGTGATGAGAATTTTTGTTTTGTATTTTTCCACCTAGTGTATGGTATCTGTCGTGAAGCTCTGTTTAGTTCCAATCGCCCATTATCAACTAATTTGAATCGCACGCTACAAGTTGTGATTTGATTAGATCAATGGTGGTGATGAGATTTTTTGTTTTGTTTGCAGTTTCCCACCTAGTGTCTGGTATCTATCGTGAAGCTCTGTCTAATTCGGATCGCGTATTATCGACTAGTTTGTATCGCACACTACGAGTTATGATTTGATTCTATCAATAGTGGTGATGAGAATTTTTTTTTGTTTTTCAGTTTACCACTTAGTGTCTGGTATCTGTCGTGAAGCTCTGTCTAATCCGGATCGCGCATTGTTGATTAATCTAGATCGCACACTGGCGATTGTGATTTGATTAAATCAATGGTGGGGGGTGGTTTTTAGTTTCCCACTTAGTGTATGGTATCTGTCGTGTAGATTTCTCTAATTTGGATTGTGCATTATTGACTAATATGGATCGCACAATACAAGTTGTGATTTGATTAGATCAGTGATGGTAATGAAATTTTTGTTTTGTTTTGTAGTTTCCCACCTAGTGTTTAGTATCTGTCGTGTAGCTCTGCCTAATTCGAAAAGTGCATTATCGACTAATTTGTATCGCACACTACAAGTTGTGATTTGATTAGATCAACGGTGGTGATGAGGCTTTTTATTTTGTTTTTTAGTTTTCCATCGAATGTCTTGTATCTGTTATGGAGCTCTGTCTAATTTGGATCGCTTATTGCTGATTAATCTGGATCACACACTATAAGGCTCATTTTCGGGATGACATTCTTCACGGGATTTTCTCCATATCCAGTGTCAAAAACTTGAGACTAGTGATTTTGTCCATTGAGACAAGGAATGAACCGTTATGATTTGATGAGATTAGTGGTGGTGATGAGATTTTTTTTTTCAGTTTACCACCTAATGTTTGATATCTGTTATGGAGCTCTTTCTCATTTGGATCACGTGTTGTCGACTAATCTGGATCGCGCACTACAAGGTCCATTCTGAGGATGACGCTTTCAATGAAATTTTCTCCATATTCGGTGCCCGAACTTGAGACCGTTGATTTTCTCTATTGGGACAGGAAATGAACGGTTATGATTTGATGAGATCAGTGGTGGTGATTAGATTTGGAATGTTATACGTGATTGACGCAGAGGGATAAGTACTCGAGCCAGAGTCTTCGCATTGAAGTCTCTTTTATATAACTGTGGTATCTGAATTAATTTTCACGTACCTCAACTAAATTCAATGGATATTATTATACCTCTCATCAACAACAAATATCAGATAATTAATTCAATTAAAACAACATTAAATATTAATTCTTACATTACTAACATAAATCACAAGAATCTATTATACTTCACATAATATTAGTTAAACTTCATTAATTAATACACATAAGAGGAAAATATTATTATATTTTGAACATAAGAGGCAAATATACCCCCCAAAATATTCAAATTTCAAATATTAGAATTTAATAAGGTTGTTACAATAAATGTACTTTGGTCAAACTTATATAGTTAATTTTCCACCTCTCTCTTACCTAGGGAATATTTACTTCACCCTATGAGTTGTTTTTTTTGTTTTTATTATAATACAATATTTTGTTCTCATTTTCAAATAATAATATTTTTTTCATCAAATGTTAATATTCTTAGTAACTAAGTTATTTGAACATTTTAAAAATATTATATATTTTTTTGTTATAGTTAATTTTTTTTAGACTTTTTAAAAATATTATTACACTTAAATTATATTTTTTAAAGATATACTATTTTTGAAATTGAATTTGCCCACAAAGCCATTTTACATATTCTCATTTTTAAAAATTATATTTATTATTTTTTTCAAAAAAATAAAGGGACTATTTTTTGAAATATTCTATTTCCTTCCTTTCATTTTATGTGGTTAATTTGACTCGACTCGAAATTTGATGAAAAAGAAGGAATTTTTAAACTTGTATTCTAAAACAATTTAGTTTTTCCTTGGGATAATCTAAAATTGAAAGCGTGACGCGTAAAATGAGAAAGAGAAAATAGTACTAATATCAAACGTCATATTTTCAGATCGAAAAATAACAACAACAACAACGTATTTGGTGTATTCTCATAAAGTGAAATTTTGATAGGTAAAGTATACACAATTTTTATTAGCGACTCAAGCTGAAGTAGAAAGACTGTTTCTGATAGACCCGACTTAGGACATTTTCAGACCAAACAACAATAACGTACCTACTGTATTCACATAAAGTGGGATTTAGAGTAATAAAATATACACAATCTATGTTCCTAACTCGGAATGAAGCAGAGAGACTGGTTTTAATAGACTCTGACACATTTTCGGACAAAACAGACATATTTTAGTATCAAACGTCATATTTCTAGATCGAAAAATAATAACAACAACAATAAAATATTCAGTGTAATCTCATAAAGTGGAATTTGAGGAGATAAAGTGTACACAATTTATATTGCCGAATCAAGTTGAAGTAGAGAGACTCTTTACCAAGAAATCATATTTTTTCATCTCTTGTCTACAGCGTACGAAGGGGAGCCTTGGAGTAACTAGTAAAATTAATGAATGCAAGTGAAGGCAGCATTCAATACACCTTTATAATGAGCTCTTTTTCGATAGCCCGGACTGAATTTTCTCTTTTTGTCTACAGTGTACTAGTAGTAATAAAGATAACCACTATCTTGCACAATAAAAGAGAGTTGTATTTACACTTTCCTTCAATATTTTCTTGATTTCACTTTCCAAAAAAGTAACAAAAAAAAACTTCAAAAAAGACCCAAACAACAATGGAATAATCAATCAAGAATCCCAAAAAAAATGGACTTGACCACAAAGCCATTTTGCATATTCTCACTTTTTTTTGTTACATTTACCATTCTTAAGCTAACCCCACTAGCTAAATCTAATTCAGATTACACTAAGTTAGTGTACAAAGGTTGTGCTAAACAAGATTTGTCAGATCCATCTGGTGTTTACTCACAAGCACTTGATTGGGATTGAGGTGTTGTTGTGGTTGTACTGAGCACTTTAGACATAAGTTGAACCTAAAAAGAGAAAAATGGTTAGTGATGATTCATATGGCACACTTCACTTGTTTGCGATTGAGGTTTTATGGTTGTAGTATTGATCACGTTTAAGAAAATGCTCTAGTTTCTCTATAAAACACATTAAATTATCTATGGAAGAAAAAGAGAGAAGTATTGCCTGTTTTATCAAATTATGGTTATCCAAAATTAGCACATTTAGACATTAGTTGAGCTTAAATGTGCAAACCTGGTCTGCGACTATATCACATTCAACTTGTTTGGGATTTAGGTGTTGTAGTTGTAGTACTAATATTGAGCACGTTTCGGAAAATTCTCTAGTTTAATCACACAAAATTATCTTTAAATTTTCCATTTTCTCACATTATATTTATCCAAAATTGAGCAGGTTTTGACATTAGTTGAGCTTAAACGGGGAAACATGGTTAGTCGGGATTCATTTGGCTGAAACCCAACTTGTTTAGATCGAGGCACTGATATTGTTCTTATTGTATTGAACGCATTTAAGAAAATGCTCTAGTTTCTCTCAATTGATGAGGACTACTTGGTAATTTATCCATGTTGTGCATGTTTAGACATGACCTTAGCTTAAATGGGGAAATGTGGTCAGTGTATATTTTATATATCTCCTCAGATAAATTGACTTTTGCATTTTGACCTTACATTTCTATACTCGACTTTCAATCGACAGTGTTATCATTAAGTACTGAATTTTAATGATTTATAGTACTTCACTTAATAATTGAAATGCCAATGATTTATAGTACTTTGCCTAATTCCTTGGTACATATTTTCGCCATAGCGCCATTGATCTTGACATTATTGATCTGTATGCCTAACATAGCTACACAAGCCAGAATATAAGGATATGCTAAAGTTAGAAAGACGAAAGCTAGTATGACTTGTACTACTTTGTATTTTTCTGTATATTGCTTGCCCTATGTTTTTACTTTTGCAGGTGAGACTTGAAGTTATCGGTAAAAAGGCAAAGAATGCAACTTTTATTTCTGGTACTGAGGCTACAAAGATATCAAAGGAGATTCAGAAAGTAGAGAAGAGAAGAATAGTGAAAAGCACTTTGTGCAATGAGCAGAGCTCTCGGTGCCACTGCATGGTATCAATTCTAAATATATGTTTAACGATGTATAAATGGAAAGAGTTTAATTTGTTTTCTGTTTCCAGCAAGGATATGTCTTCATCTTTTACGAAGAAAGATAAATGTTGTTGCAGATGATTATTGAGGTTCCAACAGTAGGAGGGCGACCAATGCTTGTCGATATGGCTGGTTCTGAGAATATAGAACAAGCTGGTTAAACTGGCATGGAACCAAAAATGTAGGTAAAGTTCCACGTTTTTTACTTACCTCGCTTGAAATGTATGATTTTAGCTCTTGATGAATTTGATACTAATCTGACAATCAAATTACGCAGACTGCAAAGATCAATCAGGGATACAGTGCACTTAAAAGGGTGGTTGAGTCCATTGCTAACGGTGATTCCCACGAGCCATTCCGAGACAGCAAGTTAACTATGCTCTTACAGGTACTACATCTTGTGTATATAACATATCTATGTTTCTTGGATCCTCCAAAAATGTTGCTACCTCCGTATTGAATCATCCAAAAATCAGTAATTTTTGGAGGATCTGACGTGCACCAGCATCATTTTGTAAGGAACCAAGCGACATAGCCACAAACAGTTTGGGAGTTGTACTAGTCGTTGTAAGAAGTTGATTCAAATATTTCGTGTAGGATTCTTTTGAGTATGACAAGTCCAAAATTCTCATGATACTGTGTGCCAGTCAAGATCCTAAAGAGCTCCACAAAACCATCTCTACTCTAGAGTACGGTGGAAAAGAAAAATGCATTGTCCGTGGCCCTCATACGCCGTTGAAGGAGAAAGGTGCAGAAGATTCTTCCTCAGTGGTTATTTTGGGGTCAAGGATTGTGGCAATGGATCAGTTTATCCACAAGCTTCAGATGGAGAATAAGCTCAAAGAGAAAGAGTGTAACGAAGCTAAGAGAAAGCTTATGAAGAAAGAAGAAGAAATTGTTACGTTAAGGTCTAAACTTGAATTAACAGTACAAGGAGGAGTGGAGACAACAGAGGAGAATGTCATTGTTAAAGTAAACGAGCGAACTCAGATGTTGAAACATGAATTTGAAAAGAAGATACATCGGTGTCATAAAATAGCAAATGAATTCGTAGAGATGGAAAGGACAAAGATGGAAGATAGAATCTTCTAGCAGCAACAAGAGTTTGAAATTCTTAAAAGGCGCTCGGAGGAGATCGAGGCCGAGCTTTGGCATTCAAGGGTTATCAATAGATCAACAGAAATAGAGGAGAACAGCTTTGGGAAAAGGCTACTGGAGATTTACTCTGAAGATGCAGGAATGGTGAAATCTATGGATTTGGATAGATCTATTGATATGAACTATGGAAAGCAGGATGCGGGCATCGATAAAGCAAAAGTAACACAGTTCAGGCATTTTTGGGGTATCCTAGCATAAGCGATACAAGAGAAGTTGAAGATCCTTCTATCGATTTGTTGCAACATTTCACCAACAAATCGTTCTTGAGAACCGTGTTCGAGGAGGAAGAAAAAGGTAACGACAGTGAAGGGGATAAAGAGAACCCCCCTGTCGAGGAGGTGCAAAAAGAGGTTATTGAGGAAAATATAGTACATTCTGCCATGCTCCATCATGATTTATTGCATGCAACTGTAGTAGAAGATTGTTCAGATGATCTTTCTAGTGATATTGTCCCTTCAAGAAAATAGCTAATTCAATCAAACTTTGTGGAAATTCTAGAGAACTCTCTCAGCAGTGTATAACAACTGAATTAAAATCACCTCTAGTTAAAGAAATCGGAGAGGATTCACCTATATGAAAATTACATAATCTCTCTAGCGAGAAAGTTAATGATTCAAAGGAGAACTTCAACCCTACATTTGAATGCATAGGCGTTGATCTGGATGTGCACGTGGAATGGGAAGATTTATCAAAGGAAAATCCTGGGATTATTATCACTACACTGATGGTTGTTAAAGGTTCAACGTTAGCTGATTTACACAAGCTGATCGAGATATATCTTGGCGCTGACAATCAACAACTCAATTTCTTGGTAAGTAGGATATTTTATACTTGAGAAGCTTCAAAATGTCTTTGTTTACATATTCATGATAATAGTTCTTCGATATCATTCATGATAACAGTTCTTTAATATCATCCATGATGACAATTCTCTTATATCATCTACATGTCTCTGTTTATACTTAACTAGCTTCAAAATGTCTCTTTTATATTTATGATGACAATTCTTTGATAGCATCTACATGTCTGTGTTTTATACTCTAGTAGCTTCAAAATGTCTGCATGTTTACATATTCATGATAACAATTCTCTGATATCATCTACATGTTTGTGTAATGTGTTTATACTTAAGTAGCTTCAAAATGTCTTTGTTTACATATCCATATGATAACAATTCTCCGATATCATCTACATGTCCGCATTTACGCTTTTAAGTAGGATATTTTATACTTAAGTAGCTTTGAAATGTCTGTGTTTATACTTAAGAAGCTTCAAAATATCTGCGTGTTTATACTTAAGTAGGATGTTTTATACTTAAGTAGCTTCAGAAAGTCTGTGCTTACATGTCCATGTGATAACAATTCTCCGATATCATCTACATTATACTTAAGTAGCTTCAAAATGTCTGTCTTTACACATTCATGATCACAGTTATTCGATATCATCTTACATGTATGGCTACCTAGCTTGCTTGCGTCCGGTGAAGGGAACCAAACAACCAATTTATGAACCATGTTCATCTTTGGAAAATAAGCTCCCATTAACTCTAAAGTCACATTGTATAGAGGGTTACTGAGAACAAAATGATCGTTAGGTGAAATGGTTGTTTGTATACGCTTGTGAACACACGGTCTTATGCTCGAATATGTAACTTGTTTTGCTCTACTGGAGTATAAACAATGAAGGTTGAACATGTATATTTTGTCATCATATGCTAAAATGTGTGACTTGTTTTGCTCTACTGGAGTATAAACGTAAAGGATGAACATATATATTTTGTAATTATATGCTAAAATATATGACTTGTTTTGCTCCACTGGAGTATAAACATGAAGGTTGAACATGTATATTTTGGGATCATATGCCAAAATATGTCACTTGTTTTGCTCTACTGGGGTATAAACATGAAGGTTCAACATGTATATTTTGTAATCATATGTTAAAATATGTGACATGTTTTCCTTTACTAGAGTATAAACATGAAGGTTGACCATGTATATTTTGGGATCATATGCTAAAATATATCACTTGTTTTGCTCTACTGGAGTATAAACATGAAGGTTCAACATGTATATTTTGTAATCATATGTTAAAATATGTGACTTATTTTGCTCTACTGGAGTATAAACGTGAAGGTTGACATGTATATTTTGTAATCATATGTAAAGATATATGACTTGTAATCATATGCAAAAATATATGACTTGTTTTGCTCTACTGGAGTATAAACATGAAGGTTGAACATACATATTTTGTAATCATATGCTAAAATATATGACTTGTTTTGCTCTATTGGAGTATGAGCATGAAGGTTGAACATGTATATTTTGTAATCACATGCTAAAATATGTGACTTGTTTTGCTCCACTAGAGTATAAACAAGAAGGTTGAACATGTATATTTTTTAATCATATGCTAAAATATGTGACTTGTTTTGCTCCACTGGAGTATAAATATGAAGGTTGAACATGTATAATTTGTAATCATATGCTAAAATATGTGACTTGTTTTGCTCTACTGGAGTATAAACATAAAGGTTGAACATGTATATTTTGTAATTATATACTAAAATATGTGACTTGTTTTGCTCTACTGTAGTGTAAACATGAAGGTTGAACATGTATATTTTGTAATCATATGCTAAAATATGTGACTTGTTTTGCTCTACTGGAGTCTCTTCCTTTTTTGTGTGTATTTTGTTTTTGGTATATATATTGAGGTACGACTAATTCAAAATTCATATACTGAATGACCTAGTTTAGGAGCGATGCATCCAACACAGTTTTATTTCCAATTGCAAAAACTCAAATATATCATTTTATATATGACTTTGTGACAACTAACGCTCAAGATTCAAGTTCATGATAACACATAGTCAGTGGCTGAGGAAGGATTTTTATTAAGGGGGATCAAAAACAGATGGCAAAAAAAAATAAATTAAAAACCTATCGTGAATGGGTCTCAAACCCAAGACCGGCACGCCCTTTGCGTGAAAGTTTGCACCCCCTTTGCCACTGAATCAAGTTTTTTGCTTGTGTCAGGGAGGTCAAATTAATATATATACACATAGAAAAAAAAGTCATACATATATACAATATAATTTTTCGATGAAAGGAGTTTGGATCTGAAGTCCACGTAGCTCCGCCCCTGCATATGGTCTATTTTAAGTCTAGACTACTCAGCGTGAATTTATTCTTTAGATTATATCACATAAAGATTTCGTACATGTAAACTTCAATTCTGTCTTTTAAATTAAAGCTCTTCACTTTTCTTTCTTATTTTAAACGTCAGATTTACCTAAAGCTCTTGAATATTCTATTTCTTTTTTGAAATTATTTTAGTGTTGAAAATGTTACTATAAAAGATGAATCACCGTACCTAGTGGGGAAATACACAGTAAATAGAAGGTTAAAGTAAGAAAAAGAATGATAGAGGGGAGCATCATGAGGTAATATTTTTGTGTGTGTGAAAAGGAATGAATGAAGGTAAAAGTCAGATCAATTATTAACACTGTACAAATGAATAGAATGAACCCAAAAGAAAAAATAAGTACAAGTGAATAGAATGGTCATATTTGTAAACAGAATTTAATGGATCTTTGGCAGAATAGGACTCAGTAACTATGTGTCATGCCAAAGAGAATTATTCACAAGAATACAACAACATAACAGTAAAATTTCACAAATAAGGTTTGAAGTATAGTGAATCTTACCACTACCTCAATATCTGTCTACATATATAAATGTTTATTTGGTTTGGAATATCACCAGTAAATATGTGGTGGGTTCGATAATATTTTTTTATCATTAACTAAAAGTTTTAAATTTGAACTCTAACATTGAGAAAATTGTTGTTGATAGGTATTTTTCGTGAAATAAGACTTGTTTGAAGGAATGTATATTGGTTGGATTACTAAATTTCGAATATTAGAAAGTTAAAGAAATTGACTTATCTTTTTAAGAATCTTTTAAAATATTGAAATATCTACTTGTATAGGCTTCTAAGGTAGATTTTGATATATTTCATAATTCTACAAAATATAGTTGTTATTTTTACAGTTTAGAATGTTTCTAAAGGCTGTAAATATTACATAGCCCATCACTTCTTCCTTTAAAAAAATAAAATTATACGATTAATGTGTTTGTGAAAATATTAAAAGTTTATAAATGTTTTATTGGAAGGAATGCTGATTAACCGATAGAATTGTAATTTTATAATATTGTGCGTTCTTCAAAAGTCAATAAAATATCGTGCCTTTTTTTACACGACTCTAAAAAAATATTAACTGGAAAAAATATTTTCAAAATTTAACCTTTCTTTATATCCTAACATATTTGGTATTTTCTTAAAACAATAACTATTTTTAGTAATAATGATAGATAATTTGAGACAAACGAATATAGTACTACCTCTATCCACCTTTATTTTTTACTATAGTAAAAAAATCACTTTTACCATATTATTAAGTCATCGATTCAAGTTGTGAGAACAGTTTTTTACAGACATGCATAACAAGATTGCGTACACTAAATTCTTCTTGATTTTTTCTTTCAATTTTGCACATAACAAAAGTTTTAGTATACCCAATAACTCTCTTTTATTTTCAATTCACCTAATAGTTAGTGAGATGAAACGACTTATAATAACGCAGGATGCTCAAGTAAAAATATCAAGTTTTCAAATATAAATAAATAAAAATAAACGGAGAAAACATAATATTTGTGGACAAAAATAAATTTTTAAAAAGAATCACCACATGTAAATGCTCACTTTTTCCCATAGAAGGATCAAATTGCATTCATGTGTGAGTGACAATTACTAGTGTACTGTATCCATTGCACATGTTTAATACTTATTTTTATCAACTTGTCGAAAATGACCCTGTTAATTACTTAAAAACGACACATGTGTCCTCTTTATTACACTCTACATTTCCTCAAAATCTAATTTACACCCCCCAAAATAGAATTAATTTTTTGTTTTACACCTTTTTTTATTTAATTTTATGAAAACATTATAATATTTCTATTTAAGATTGAACGGTATTGATATGATTGAATATCAATGAAGCAACAAACATTCTAGAATTTATTTTTTAGTATACATGATAAGGCTAAAATAAGTTATTTGTTGGTGCATTACATATTGGGTATTAATTCTTGTGGTTTAGTTTTGTCTCTTAGTTAATGTTTAAATGGGAATAACTAATTAAGCAACCGAAATTTTAGTACTGTATTAATTTGTGTTGACAATTACGAAGATAGGGCTAAATAAGGTATTGCAAACAAATTTAATTTGTTGGTGCATTGCTTATAGGGTATTAGTTCTTCTGGTTTAATTAATTATTTGATTCTTAGTTATGTTTAAATGAAGATTATTAAATAAGCAACTTCACCAAATCTAGTTATGAAAATTTACAACATAATTAATGAGGCAAGATACTGTTTTACAACAAAGTGGAAGTGTAGATTAATTAAATAACGGGGATTGTCAAATCATGTTTAGTTAGATTGCTTCATAAAAAAAATTATTTGATTACAGTCTTTAATTACGCGTGATACTGTTTGCAAATTACACTCTTTAGGATGGTCATTTGTTATCTCCCTTTGTGAACTAATATAAATAGACAGTGTTAGGGTTATTTTTGAGTCATTTGTTATCTCCGGTTGTGGCCAATGAAGAAATTTTTCATCAATTTTTGAGGATTGTACAAATAAAAAGACGTATATTATATATATAAATACGTAATAAAATAAATAAATTTGGGCAATGACAAAATTTTTATAAAGTAAAAGTTTTATGATTTGTATCTTGGCAACACGAGTTAGGACGGCTAATAAATCAGCAACCACTTCGTATGTCGTATTTAAAATCTAATCTGAGCCCACCTTTTAAAAATTATTTATTTTTATACATATAATCACACAAATATTTTCAATTTATTTTGATAATTATTTAGTTGTTACAAACATTTTTATTTACAAGTGTTTATACAGGTTGGGAATACTTGACGGGAGTGACATTTAACGAAGAGTTTAAATTTTGTGTTTGCATTTTTTATATTTTTACACTTGTACAAAATATAAATTATAGTGTAAAATTTATTTTTGGGGCATTGGATGGAAATGCTTTTTACAAATGTTCATCACGTGTTTAGGCAAATATAGGACATTAATATTTATATTAAAAAATTAAATTAATTTAGATACTTACTCAATTAATTAATACTTATACATTGAAAGATATTGCATAGTTTTTTCTTTAATATAATTTTTCTGATATGTTTTATTTTTCACGCGATTCTCATTACACTTTAGGTAAATTTAGGTCATTACTAGTTATATTAAAATTTTTTATTTACTTAATCAAATAATTCACTTTTTTACATTAATGGATATTATGTAGAATATTTTCTTAAAATAATTTTTCTTTATTCAATTTTGTCTTTACGTACATATTTATATATTTTGCTTATATATATATTTTACTATAGCATACGCATTATGTTATTTTAATATATATTTTACATTTTTATTTGCATGCATTGATTTTTTTTCTGTTTTCTTTTTTCTTTTATTAATAAACTTAAGTCTGGTCGGGAACCATATTTGTAGATTCTGAAGGGTGTCTAACCCCTTCCCTTTGCAATAATTTGAATCATTACCTAGAATCTAAATTGGTTTCGTCATACTCCCTCCATTTCGAAAAGAATTACCTACTTTGATTTGCCACAAATTTTAAGAAAATAAAGAAAATTTTTGAATCTTATAGCCTTAAATTAAAGAAGTGTCAAATGTATCAAAATGCCCTTTAATCTTGTGGTCATAAACATGTCATTTGGAAAGTTTAAATTAAAGTATTGCCAAAAAATAAAAGGGGTCATTCTTTTTTAAACGAACTAAAAAGGAAAGTAAGTCATTTCTTTTTAAACGGAGGGAGTACTTCTTAATAATTAAATAGGTTTCCTATTTTTTCTTGAAAATTAGGTGGCGACTCTGTTGAGACCAAATTTTGACCTCCCGATATCACTTTTAGGCTGTTATTATATCAAAATTATTTAATTTTAATTATCAATATTTTTAAATAGTATTCTCACATTGAGTACATACTAACGTGTCACGTTTATAATTATAGGAAATGCATAAATTATTTCTTAGCTTTTAGTATCATTGTCATAATTTTTAAACTCAAATTCAGCATTTTATGTAATTTTTATTAAATTATTTTCCACGTAGTTATGCACATCCATATTTTTGCAAACACAATATCTAGTTTTCCATTATTTAGAATTATTTATTTTATTAAATTATTTATTATTAATTATTATTATTATTTATTATTTAATATTATTATGTATTATTTAATTATTATTATTATATATTATTATCCGTATTTTAATTTAAATAATAGCCTAATTTAGTTCATTTTACCTAAATTTATTCACCTTTTAAATTAATTTTGGCCAATTTCTTACAATTCTAGCCATTTTTGAAACTCAATTCCAAATTTTCAGTTTTTAGATCTTAGTTGTTGATCCTGAACGGATCCAACGACTGAGATCTGATACACCTTTCTTTCGTTTTTAATCCAAAAATCTAACCCTAATTCCAAAATCAAACAACAGCCGCTCCTTCTCTCTCTATCTAACCTCTCTCCTTCTCTCTCTATCTAAGCTCTCTTTCCCATGGCTGCTGCCGCTGATCGGCGGAGCAGCGCCACCGAGACCCCCTTCTCCATTAGCTTTCCTACCGCCCTTTATATGCGCCGCCAATGCCTACTCCGGCGATACCAGATCTACCACTGCCTCCTGCCGTTCGTCCTCGTTGCTGCCAGCGCCGCGCCGCCAACGCCAACTCCGACGATACCAGATCTACCACTGCCTCCTGCCGTTCGTCCTCGCCGCTACCAGCTCCGTGCCGCCAGCCATTCAGCCTCCATCACCATCTCTCCCTTCATTTTCCCCTTTCCATTGATGAACCAGCACGCCAACGCCGCTCCAACATTGCCACGAGACCCCATGCTCTCCAACCTCCTCCGTGAACCAACCGTCGCCGCCCTAGGTCATCTCCGTCATCCACCCGCCACCAACTTTCTCTGTGCCGTTGATCCATTAGTCAAAAAAGATATGAAAAACCCATCCACAGGTTTGCCTAAATATTTAACTGTTTGTGTTTAATTTTAATCTCTTTTCCCCTTCTTTAACAGATTTCGGACTCTGAATTAACAATGCATGAATGATTTATTTCATCCGATTCTTTGCCATTTTGTGTGCTTATGTTTTAAGACTACCAGATGTGAAAAATCTAAATTTTAATAATGATCAATTTTGTCATAGTTTGCTAATTCCGAATTTTGAAATTATACATCATCTTTGAATTAGTTGACAAATTTCTCGGCTATTTGACTGCATATTATGTTTTTATGGTTGGATTGATCTTGTGATAATTTGAATAAGATTTTTGTAAACAAAATCTGATTGTGTATCACGTTTCTTGAATTACATCGTGGACTGATTTTTGTACAATTGATGATTTAAATTAGGTACCAAAATAATTAGGGATTCTTTTACAAAATTAATTTCTCATAATTTATTTATGGTAAATTGAACAAATTTTCTCATCCCTAATTGACCCTAATTGATTATCGATCTCTTAATTGATTAGTGATTGATGCTATCATGTTACAATTAATTTACCTTCCTTCTATGGAATATGCGACAACATAGCACTCACCTATATATAAGGTAACTTTCAGTATTATGGGAATCTAGTTTTTAATCATGACAGTCTTGATATTTTTTATTTATTGGATTTGGCCTAAGAAAAATAATATTGTGAATGACTTTTACAAATATTGATTTTCCTTTTTAATTGGTATATGATTGATTCAGTAAGAGAAATTCTCTACCGAGATATTTTTTTACCATTTTTATGTTGGTTTAGTTTTACAATACTCAGCCTATATAAACAATTCTTCAAGCTCTTAAGTTCACAAGTTCTTCTTAAGTTTTACAATTACCACTACTACTCTCTTAAACAAAGCATTAGTTACTTTCAATACAAAAAGTTATGGAAAACATCTTGCATATTTTGTTGTGTTTTTCTTTCTTTCTATTTCTATTTTACTACTGCTTGCAGGTCAGTCCCTCAAGGTCTTTGCAGGAGTGTTCTAGCATGGTTACACAACTCAGTGAAGAAAAAGCCCAAGCTGAAGCAGAAATTGAGATGTTGAAGAAAAATATGAGCGTACGGTCTGCAGAAGTTGCAAGCAAACTACACCTGGAGGGAGTGAAGAAAATTGCAAAATTGGACGCAGAGCGTCGGAGATTCAGTGGTCTTGTGTGGAAGAAGTTGCTTGGGCCTACAGCCTTGTCCCAGATGAAGCTTGACCTGACCACCCAAACATATGTGGAGCTTCAACCCGAATTACAATCCCAAAGTTAGAATATACTACCTATTTTTTTTTGTTGTTGCTTTTATTCACATTTCCACCTTTGGTTGCCATCTCTATACAACAATCACCTCTCTACTCGGGGGCGGACCTAGCATGTGTAATGGATTGGGGTTCACCGTATATTCCCACCAAGTGGGGTCTTGGGAGGGTAAGTGTAAGTAGTACATACCACTACCTCAAATGTGAGATAGAGACCTTGTTTCCGACAAACCCCCGGCTCAAAATCAAACAATCTAGATAAGGAATTGCAAAAGAACCGTTCACCGAACCCTCTTCGGCGGAAAATTATACTATTTATACATTACTAAAATCACATTATATGTATATATAATAGATGTCGAGCTCCTTTCGATAAGTTTTTCTTTAAATTTTGAACCCCCTCTCCAACATATTAATTGGCCCAATAGAGTTAGATTCGTTCACAATAGTATTCACTTACTTTCCTTAGTTATCCAAACACAGAAACAATGAAATGACAAGAGTCATGCATTCCCAATAGAAACAAAGATTCTGTAGTTTAACAATTATAGAATCAGCAACTCAAAGTGTTTGTGCCTTAGCTATATGATATCCTTGGTTGGCGAAACGCGGTAGAGCATCACTAAGCATAGTCTTTTACTTGGAAAATCCCGTGAAAGGTCATTCACTACTTGAGACTAAAGAACATACATCAAAGAAAAAGAACCCAAAAATGTTTCTGCATTGTTAATGAAAGCCAGGCGAAACGTGAATCATTCATCAAGTATAAGGAAAAACACCCCACTCAAAGGGACAACAGGAGTTAGAGACACCCCAGAAAAAAGTAGAAAAGCAATAATCTCAACTACCACAGTCAGTGCACAGAAAAATCCTAATTAGACGAAAGACAGTAAGTAAGTTCTAAGCTATTCTACTGTTAAATTGGTGTAAACAAAAAAAATAAAGTTTAATCATTCTAAACTAGTGAGGTAGCCTAAACCATGTTATTCTGTAATCCATCTCCATAAAAGCATCCTTTTTTAAGCGAAAACCGCCAAAAACTAAAGAACTTGTTTGCGAGTTAAATTACCAAGTACCTCAAAAACATGGCCATATTCTAGTCTACCTTTCCATATAAAAAATCACTAGTACAACTAAACACCAGCTGTTGGCAATACATACCATACGATGACTGTTGTTAGTCTTCACCCCGCTTCACCATGACCAGTTTCAGGAAATGCACCATGACCCAAATTCCACGGTAAGTACTTTTACGCACTGAACACAATCCCCAGCACCAAGGTCGGATTTGACAGAGTGGGATATCATCAGACGTTAGTACTCGGGCATATCCTCCTGTGCAACACAAGGTCAAATACAGAGGAAAATGCTTATGTCATTCTCAAAACTTAACTCCCCTACTGCTATTGCTAACCATATCGGCTACAGCTGCACTACCAACAAAAAGCATCACGAAAACTTCTTTGTCTAACGCAAGTTAAATGGGAAACCAAAAGAATTCATTTTTTATAGTGAGGAGAAACTAGCATCAAGTGTCCTACTTGGGAAGGCACAAACGGGTTACAGAACTATATTCAAAACTGAACAACACAATCAATAGATAACTCATATAAGCTTTTACATAACACACTACGAGAGGAGATGCATTAGATAGCTAGAAAAAATAACCATACGCAAGCCAAATTAAAACGACTGTTAAACAGAAAATATTACAAAATAGGCAATACTACTGACATTACTTATAGTAAACTAGAATAAGAACTGCAAAAAACTAAAATTCAAGCAATCCAACCAATCCCATTGAGCGCGTAATGCTTGCAAGAGTAAACTGTATGTGGAATGAAACCAGCAGCGTAAAAGTGAAGTTCCCCTCCAGCAATAGGTAAGTTCTCAGATGAAATCAAGCACTGTGATGAGTGTTGTTGAGCCTGTCAACATAGAGAACCACCATAGCCACCACCATATCCAACTTGGCCACCATGAGGTCTATTTTACTGAGCACCATAATTACCCGAACCTTGTGAATATCCACTAGCATCGCCATAGCCATTGCCCATGTAACCCCACCACCTGATTGCATGTCTCCCGATGCACCACCTCCACCAACTGGATTTCCATAAGCACCATCACCTCCACCATATCCACCATAGCTATAACCTTGATTTCCATAACCCGTGGCTCCAGTTGGAGACTGACCAACAGCAGATCCTCTATTAGTGGGTCCACCTCCACCACCAGCAGTTGAAGCACCCCATAATGCATTACCATAGCCCATGTTCCCATATCTAGAAGGACCCTGAGAACCTCACGATCTTCTCGATCCACCAACTTGACCTCTACCATAACTAACACCAGGAACATTTGGATTTTCGAAGGCTGCAGCCCCATAGCCAGGATTGGCTCCACCGTAACTTCCATAAGCACCATAACCTATGCCATTGTTGGACGATCCATAACCATAACCCGGTGTACCATATCCGGAGTAACCATAAGGTGGATAGCCACCTACAGTGTTTTATGACTGCATGTATCTGTTGGTATCCATTCTGTCATAAGAACTGGGATTGTCACTAGATGCACCATACCCTTGGTAACTTCCACTACCCATACCACTACCACCGTTGCCCGTGGAGCGACCACCAAAACCACCAGAACTACCATCTCTTGGAAGAGCACGCTTTACTTTCACTTGTTTCCCACTGAGATCATGAAATGTCTTGTGTACTAAACTTCTGTTGAACCTGCAAGCATCTTACTTATGACATCTTGAAAGTATATATGGAACAACAGGTCTGGAAAACCCAACAGATGTACAAATAATTTAAAATTCTTAAGCAAAAGCACCTTTACCTAAGCGATGGCACTATTACACAAGAACACTGAACTTAAAAGACACGTTTATTTAAGACATCACCATAGGAAGTTTCCATTTTTTGTGCAACTAGCAACGAAGGGATGATTCAAGTTTCAAATACTCTATTAAGTCATTAAAATGTTTAGGGAAAACAATGCTATAAATTAGAAGAAGGCGCCCTATTAAACTAAAATAAACCACTATCATAGTGCTTTAATCAGTTACCTACTTACCTTCACCACTGCAGAACTCATTGTGAACAAACCATTACCTATTGTCATTAAAAATACAAAAGAGGACATTAGACTAAAATAAACCTATCTGCACACTATCAACAGAAAGAAGAAAAACATGACTCTATCACAAATAAGGTCTAAAGTATACATGAATCTTACCACTACCTCAATATCTGTCTACATATATAAATATTTATTTGGTTTGGAATATCACCGGTAAATATGTGGTGGGTTCGATAATATTTTTTCATCATTAGCTAAAAGTTTCAAATTTGAACACTAACATTGAGA
The DNA here is from genome assembly GCA_030864225.1 of Capsicum baccatum var. pendulum. Lineage (NCBI taxonomy): Eukaryota > Viridiplantae > Streptophyta > Magnoliopsida > Solanales > Solanaceae > Capsicum > Capsicum baccatum. The sequence goes on along the minus strand of CM061555.1, from coordinate 227,375,427 downwards.
AAATTGTTGTTGATAGGTATTTTTCGTGAAATAAGACTTGTTTGAAGGAATGTATATTGGTTGGATTACTAAATTTCGAATATTAGAAAGTTAAAAAAATTGACTTATCTTTTTAAGAATCTTTTAAAATATTAAAATATCTACTTGTATAGGTTTCTAAGGTAGATTTTGATATATTTCATAATTCTACAAAATATAGTTGTTATTTTTATAGTTTAGAATGTTTCTAAAGGCTGTAACTATTACATAGCCCATCACTTCTTCCTTTAAAAAAATAAAATTATACGATAAATGTGTTTGTGAAAATATTAAAATTTTATAAATGTTTTATTGGAATGAATGCTGATTAACCGATAGAATTGTAATTTTATAATATTGTGCGTTCTGCAAAAGTCAATAAAATATCGTGCATTTTTTTACATGACTCTAAAAAAGTATTAATTGGAAAAAATATTTTCAAAATTTAACCTTTATTTATATCCTAACATATTTGGTATTTTCTTGAAACAATAACTATTTTTACTAATAATGTTAGATAATTTGAGACAAACGAATATAGTACTACCTCTATCCACCTTTACTTTTTACTATATTAAAAAAAATCAATTTTACCATATTATTAAAATTTATATATTTTTATACATATAAGCACACAAATATTTTCGATTAATTTTGATAATTATTTATTTGTTACAAACATTTTTATTTACAAGTGTTTATCCAGGTTGGGAATACTTGACGGGAGTGACATTTAACGAAGAGTTTAAATTTTGTGTTTGAATTTTTTATATTTTTACACTTGTACAAAATATAAATTATAGTGTAAAATTTATTTTTGGGGCATTGGAGGGAAATGCTTTTTACAAATGTTCATCACGTGTTTAGGCAAATATAGGTCGTTAATATTTATATTAAAAAATTAAATTAATTTAGATACTTACTCAATTAATTCATACTTATACATTGAAAGATATTGCACAGATTTTTCTTTAATATAATTTTTCTGATATTTTTTATTTTTCCCGCGATTCTCATCACACTTTAGGCAAATTTAGCTCATTACTAGTTATATTAAAATTGATTTAGATACTTAATCAAATAATTCACTTTTTTACATTAATGGATATTATGTAGATTTTTTTTCTTAAAATAATTTTTCTTTATTCAATTTTGTCTTTACGTACATATTTATATATTTTGCTTATATATGTATTTTACGATAGCATACGCGTTATATTATTTTAAAATATATTTTATATTTATATTTGCATGCATTGATTTTTTTCTTTTTTCTTTTTTCTTTTTATAATAAACTTAAGTCTGGCCGGAAACTATATTTGTAGATTCTGAAGGGTGTCTAATCTCATCCGTTCGCAATAATTTGAATCCTTACCTTGAATCTAAATTGGTTTCGTCATACTCCCTCCGTTTCGAAAAGAATTACCTACTTTGATTTGGCACAAAGTTTAAGAAAATAAATAAATTTTTTGAATCTTGTAGCCTTAAATTAAAGAATTGTCAAATATATCAAAATGAACTTTAATCTTGTGTTCATAAACATGTCATTTAGAAAGTTTAAATTAAAGTATTGCCAAAAAATGAAAGGGGTCATTCTTTTATAAACGAACTAAAAAGGAAAGTAAGTCATTTCTTTTTAAACGGAGGGAGTACTTGTTAATAAATAAATAGGTTTCCTATTTTTTCTTGAAAATTAGGTGGCGACTCTGTTGACACCCAATTTTGACCTCCCGATATCACTTTTAGGCTGTTATTATATCAAAATTATTTAATTTTAATTATCAATATTTTTAAATATTATTCTTACATTGAGTACATACTAAGGTGTCGCATTTATGATTAAAGGAAATGCATAAATTATTTCTTAGCTTTTAGTATCATTGTCATAATTTTTAAACTCAAATTCAGCATTTTATGTAATTTTTATTAATATTTATTAAATTATTTTCCACGTAGTTATGCACATCCATATTTTTGCAAACACAATATCTAGTTTTCCATTATTTAGCATTATTTATTTTATTAAATTATTTATTTTTAATTATTATTATTTATTATTTAATTATTATTATTATTTATTACTTATTATTTAATATTGTTATGTATTGTTTAATTATTATTATTATATACTATTATCACTATTTTAATTTAAATAACAACCTAATATAATTCATTTTGCCTAAATTTATTCACTTTTTAACTTAATTTTGTCCAATTTCTTACAATTCTAGCCATTTTTGAAACTCAATTCAAAATTTTCAATTTTTAGATCTTAGTTGTTGATCCTGAACGGATCCAACGACTGAGATCTGATACACCTTTCTTTCCTTTTTAATCCAAAAACCTAATCCTAATTCCAAAACCAAACAACAGCTGTTTTTCTCTCTCTATCTAACCTCTCTCCTTCTCTCTCTCTAACCTCTCTTTCCCATGGCTGCCGTCGCTGATCGGCGGAGCAGCGCCACCGAGACTGCTTGCTCCAATAGATTTCCCACCGCGCTCTATATGTGCCGCCAACGCCTACTCCGGCGATACCAGAACTACCATTGCCTCCTGCCGTTCGTCCTCGCCGCTGCCAGTGCCGCACCGCTAGCCCCTCAATCTCTATCACCATCTCTCCCTCCATTTTCCCCTTTCCGGCAATGAACCAGCACGCCAACGCCGCTCCAACATTGCCACGAGACCCCCCTGCTCTCCAACCTCCTCCGTGAACCAACCATCGCTGCCCCAGGTCATCTCCGTCGTCCACCCGCCACCAACCTTCTTCGTGCCGTTGATCCGTTTGTCAAAAAAGAGATGAAAAAACTATCCACAGGTTTGCCTAAATATTTAAATGTTTGTGTTTACTTTTAATCTCTTTTCCCCTTCTTTAACAGATTTTGGAATTTGAATTAACAATGCTTGAATGATTTATTTCATCCAATTCTTTGCCATTTTTTGTTCTTATGTTTTTAGACTACTAGATGTGAAAAATCTAAATTTTAATAGTGATCAATTTTGTCATAGTTTGCTAATTCCGAATTTTTAAATTATCCATCTTCTTTGAATTAGTTGATAAATTTCTTGGCTCGTGATTATAACGGAGAACATTTGACTGCGTATTATATTTTTATGGTTGGATTGATCTTGTGATAATTTGAATAAGATTTGGGTAAAGAACATCTGATTGTGTATCACGTTTCTTGAATTACATCGTGGACTGATTTTTGTATAATTGATGATTTGAATTAGGTACAAAAATAATTACAGATTATTTTACAAAATTAATTGCTCATAATTTATTTATGGTAAATTGAACAAATTTTCTCATCCTTAATTGACCCTAATTGATTATCGATCTCTTAATTGATTAGTGATTAATGCTAACATGTTATTATTAATTTACCTTCCTTCTACGGAAAAAGAGACAACATGGCACTCACCTATATATAAGGTAACTTTCAGTATTATGGGAATCTAATTTTTAATCATGACAGTCTTGATATTTTTTATTTATTGGATTTGGCCTAAGGAAAACAATATTTTGAATGACTTTTACAAATACTGACTTTCCTTTTTAATTTGTATATGATTGATTCAGTAAGAGAAATTCTCTTACTGAGATATTTTTTTACCATTTTTGTGTTGGTTTAGTTTTACAATACTCAGCCTATATAAACAAAAGTTCACAAGCTCTTAAGTTCACAAGTTCTTAAGTTTTACAATTAACAGTACTACTCTCTTAAACAAATCATTAGTTACTTTCAATAAAAAAGGTTATGGAAAACATGTTGCATATTTTGCTGTGTTGGGCTTTCTTTCTATTTCTATTTTACTACTGCGCTGAAGGAGTGCATGTGGCAGATATATTTCAGGGTAAACAGGAAATCAAGAAACCTAAATATGTACAAATTTCTGTTGAATCTTATTCACATTTGACTGGACTGGAGGATCAAGTTAAGTCTCCTAAGTTCGCTGGTGCACAGTCAGAAATGACTAATAAGGAAAACCTGGGAAAACAATATGCTAAAGTTGCTGAAGAAGCTGTCTCAGGTGATGTTCCTAGTTGACTTGTGTTTTTCTTGCAACTTGTGTTTTGCAACTTGTTACTGAATTCTTTTATTCACATATCTCTGTACAGGTTGGGAAAAGGCTGAATCAGAAGCCGCGACACTAAAAAATCACCTGGAATCCGTTGCTCTTTTGAAGCTTACTGCCGAAGATAGGGCATCACATCTGGATGGTGCACTGAAGGAGTGCATGCGGCAGATAGATCAAGTTAAGTCTCTTAAGGAACAAGTGAGTGGCTTAGAGCATGAAGTCAAGGATTAGAATGAAAAGTTGGTTGCTGCACAGGCATAAATGACTAATAAGGAAAACCTGGGAAAACAATATGCTAAAGTTGCTGAAGAATCTGTCTCAGGTGATGTTCCTTATTGACTTGTGTTTTTCTTGCAACAAGTGTTTTGCAACTTGGTACTGAATTCTTTTATTCACATCTCTCTGTACAGGTTGGGAGAAGGCTGCCAAACCGTTTGACAAAATGAAGCATGAGTTTGAAGCAAAATTGGCTAACCTGGACCAACAGTTACTCAGGTTTGCAGCAGAAAATTCTGCACTCTCAACGTCTTTGCAGGAGCGTTCTAGCATGGTGATACAGCTCAGAGAAGAAAAAACCCAAGCTAAAGCAGAAATTGAGATGTTGAAGAAAAATATGAGCGTACGGTCTGCAGAAGTTGCAAACAAGCAACACTTGGAGGGAGTGAAGAAAATTGAAAAATTGGAAGCAGAGCGTCGGAGATTACGTGGTCTTGTGTGGAAGAAGTTGCTTGGGCCTACAGCATTGGCCCAGATGAAGCTTGACCTGACCACCCAAACACATGACCTGGAGATTGCAAAATTGGACGCAGAGCGTCAGAGATTATGTGGTCTTGTGTGGAAGAAGTTGCTTGGGCCTACAGCCTTGGCCCAGATGAAGCTTTACCTGACCACCCAAACAACACATGGGGAGCTTCGACCCCAATTACAATCCCAAAGTTACAATATACTACCTATTTTTTTTATTTGTTGTTGTTTTCATTCACTATGTTCGATGTCTTATTAAATTTAAAGTATCTAAGGTAAACGCATGGAATAGTTGTCTTATTTTCTATCAATCATTTTAGGAACACTTGTTATTTTTTTTACTGATCGACTAACTCTATCCATCTACTTTATGAAATATCAGAGAAAGGAATGAATTTAGCGGATAATAAAGATAAGTCGAAGCATGCCGAACCTTCTTCCTCAAAGGCCAAGTTAATAGACGAACCAAGCTAGATAGTCTTCTATCACCAGATTTATGATAACAATTTTTTCTAAAACTACATCTTATATCACACTGTCAAAACTACATATTATATCACACTATTTATGAACCATTTTCATGATTGAAAAATAAGCTCCCGTTAACACTAAAGTCACATGGCATAGAGGGTCACTCAGAACAAGATGATCCTTAGGTGAAATGGTTGTTTGTATACGCTTGTGAACACACGGTCTTATGTTCGAATATGTGACTTGTTTTGCTCTACTGGAGTATAAACAATGAAGGTTGAACATGTATATATTTTGTAATCATATGCTAAAATATGTGACTTGTTTTGCTCTACCGGAGTGTATAAACATGAAGATTGAACATGTATATTTTGCGATCATATGCTAATATATGTGACTTGTTTTGCTCAACTAAAGTATAATCATGAAGGTTGAACTTGTATATTTTGTAATCATATGCTAAAATATATGACTTGTTTTGCTCCGTCGGAGTGCAAACATGAAGGTTGAACATGTATATTTAGTAATCAAATTCTAAAACATGCTAAAACATGTATGTTTCTCTATCCAGTATATTCCCACCAAGTCGGAATGATAGTCTCTATTATTCAGACGGTTTACGCCATCCTAGCATACCATAAACCCCCTTCTAGGGAACAATTTGTCAATTGTACAATTCATTCTCGTGAACAATCTGTCACTTGCACAATTCTTTAATATTGTGAATTAATAATTGTATAGAGATTTTACGTTTTCAGTGATCTATGCCTCATTTGTAATGGTGACCTTTTGAAAATCAATTTAGTTTAATTTTTATCATTTTGTAATATGTTAATCTATTAGTATTATTTTATCATTGAGTGACACCAAGCTTCTAACTCTTCACTTTCTTCCCTACCTTAGTTCCCAAACAAAAACTGCCCCATCGACAACGCAAAATCGCGCTGAATGTTCACATCTCCACCTTTGGTTGCCATCTCTATACAACAATCACCTCTCTACTCGGGGGCGGACCCAGCATGTGTAATGGATGGGGGTTCACCGTATATTCCCACCAAGTGGGGTCTTGGGAGGGTAAGTGTAAGCAGTCCATACCACTACCTCAAATCTGAGATAGAGACGTTGTTTCCGACAAACCCCCGGCTTAAAATTAAACAATCTAGATAAGGAATTGCAAAAGAACCGTTCACCAAACCCCCTTCGGCGGAAAATTATACTATTTATACATTACTTAAATCCTATTATATGTATATATAATAGATGTCGAGCTCCTTTCGATAATTTTTTTTTCAAATTTTGAACCCCCTCTCCAACATAATAAATGGCCCAATAGAGTTAGCTTGGTTTACAACAGTATTCACTTACTTTCCTTAGTTATCCAAATATAGAAACAATGAAATGACAAAAGTCATGCATTCCCAATAGAAACAAAGATTCAGCAGTTTAACAATTATAGAATCAGCAACTCAAAGTGTCTGTGCCTTAGCTATATGATATCCTTAGTTGGCGAAACGCGGTAGAACTTAGCTACGAGAGGAGATGCATTAGATAGCTAGTAAAAATAACCAGACGCAAGCCAAATTAAAACAACTGTTAAATAGAAAATATTACGAAATAGTCAATACTATTGACATTACTTATAGTAAACTAGAATAAGAACTGCAAAAAACTAAAATTCAAGCAATCCAACCAATCCCATTGAGCGCGTAATGCTTGCAAGAGTAAACTGTATGTGGAACTGAAAGTGAAGTTCCCCTCCAGCAATAGGTAAGTTCTCAGATAAAATAAAGCAATGTGATCAGTGTTGTTGAGCCTGCCGACTTAGAGCACCACCATAGCCACCACCATATCCAACTTGGAAACCATGAGGTCTATTTTACAAAGCACCATAATTACCCGAACCTTGTGAATTTCCACAAGCATCGCCATAGCCACTGCCTATGTAACCCCCACCACCTGATTGCATGTCTCCCGATGCACTACCTCTACCAACTGGATTTCCATAAGCACCATCACCTCCACCATATCCACCATAGCTATAACCTTGATTTCCATAACCCGTTGCTCCAGCTGGAGACTGACCAACAACAGATCCACTATTAGTGGGTCCACCTCCGCCACCAGCACTTGAAGCACCCCATAATGCATTACCATAGCCCATGTTCCCATATCTAAAAGGACCCTGAGAACCTCACGAGCTTCTCGATCCACCAACTTGACCGCTACCATAACTAACACCAGGCACATTTGGATTTTCGAAGGCTGCAGCAGCTGCTGGACCACCATATCCACGATTGACAGCCCCATAGCCAGGATTGGCTCCACCGTAACTTCCATAAGCACCATAACCCATGCCATTGTTGGACGATCCATAACCATAACCCGGTGTACCATATCCAGAGCAACCATAAGGTGGATAGCCTCCTACAGTATTTTGTGACTGCATGTATCTGTTGGTATCCATTCTGTCATAAGAACTGGGATTGTCACCAGATGCACAATACCCCTGGTAACTTCCACCACCCATACCACTACCACCGTTGCCCGTGGAACGACAACCAAAACCACCAGAACTACCATCTCTTGGAAGAGCACTCTTTACGTTCACTTGATTCCCACTGAGATCATGAAATGTCTTGTGTAATAAACTTATGTTGAACCTGCAAGCGTCTTACTTACGACATCCTAAAAGTATATATGGAACAAAAAGTCTAGAAAACCCAACAGATGTACAAATAATTTAAAATTCTTAAACAGAAACACCTTTACCCAAGCGATGGCACTATTACACAAGAACACTGAACTTAAAAGACATATTTATTTAAGACATCACCACAGGAAGTTTCCATTTGGTGTGCAACTAGCAATGAAGGGATGATTTAAGTTTCAAATACTCTATTAGGTCACTAAAATGTTTAGGGCAAACAATGCTCTAAATTAGAAGAAGGCGCACCATTAAACTAAAATAAACCACCATTATAGTGCTTTAATCAGTTACCTACTTACCTTCACCACTGCCGAAATCATTGTGAATAAACCATTACCTATTGTCGTTAACAATACAAAAGAGGACATTAGACTAAACTAAACCTGTCTGCACACTATCAACAGAAAGAAGAAAAACATGACTCTATCACAAATAAGGTCTGAAGTATACGTGAATCTTACCACTACCTCAATATCTATCTACATATATAAATGTTTATTTGGTTTGGAATATCACCGGTAAATATGTGGTGAGTTCGATAATATTTTTTCATCATTAACTAAAAGTTTCAAATTTGAACTCTAACATTGAGAAAATTGTTGTTGATAGGTATTTTTCGTGAAATAAAACTTGTTTGAAGGGATGTATATTGGTTGGATTACTAAATTTCGAATATTAGAAAGTTAAAAAAATTGACTTATCTTTTTAAGAATCTTTTAAAATATTGAAATATCTACTTGTATAGGTTTCTAAGGTAGATTTTGATATATTTCATAATTCTACAAAATATAGTTGTTATTTTTACAGTTTAGAATGTTTCTAAAGGCTGTAAATATTACATAGCCCATCACTTCTTCCTATAAAAAAATGAAATTATACGATAAATATGTTTGTGAAAATATTAAAATTTTATAAATGTTTTATTGGAATGAATGCTGATTAACCGATAGAATTGTAATTTTATAATATTGTGCGTTCTGCAAAAGTCAATAAAATATCGTGCATTTTTTTACACGACTCTAAAAATATATTAACTGTAAAAAATATTTTCAAAATTTAACCTTTATTTATATCCTAACATATTTGATATTTTCTTGAAACAATAACTATTTTTAGTAATAATGATAGATAATTTGAGACAAACGAATATAGTACTACCTCTATCCACCTTTATTTTTTACTACAGTAAAAAAAAATCACTTTTACCATATTATTAAGTCATCGATTCAAGTTGTGAGAACAGTTTTTTACAGACATGCATAACAAGATTACGTACACTAAATTCTTATTGATTTTTTCTTTCAATTTTGCACATAACAGAAGTTTTAGTATACTCAATAACTCTCTTTTATTTTCAATTCACCTAATAGTTAGTGAGATGAAACGACTTATAATAACGAAGGATGCTCTAGTAAAAATATCAATTTTTCAAATATAAATAAATAAAAATAAATGGAGAAAACATAATATTTGTGGACCAAAATAAATGCTTAAAAAGAAGCACCACATGTAAATCCTCACTTTTTTCCATAGAAGGATCAAATTGCATTCATGTGTGAGTGACAATTACAAGTGTACTGTATCCATTGCACATGTTTAGTACTTATTTTTATCAATTTGTCGAAAATGACCCTTTTAATTACTTGAAAACGACACATGTTTCCTCTTTATTACACCCTACATTTCCTCAAAATCTAATTTACACCCCTCAAAATAGAATTAATTGTCTGTTTTACACCCTTTTTTATTTAATGTTATGAAAACATTATAATATTTCTATTTAAGATTGAACGGTATTGATATGATTGAATATCAATTAAGCAACCAACAGTTTAGAATTTATTTTTTAGTATACATGATAAGGCTAAAATAAGGTATTTGTTGGTGCATTACATATTGGATATTAATTCTTGTGGTTTAGTTTTGTCTCTTAGTTAATGTTTAAATGGGAATAACTAATTAAGCAACCAAAATTTTAGTACTGTATTAATTTGTGTTGACAATTACGAAGATAGGGCTAAATAAGGTGTTGCAGACAAATTTAATTTGTTGGTGCATTGCATATATGGTATTAGTTCTTCTGGTTTAATTAATTATTTGATTCTTAGTTATGTTTAAATGAAGATTATTAAATAAGCAACTTCACCAAATCTAGTTATGAAAATTTACAACATGATTAATGAGGCAAGATACTGTTTTACAACAAAGTGGAAGTGTAGATTAATTAAATAATGAGGATTGTCAAATCATGTTTAGTTATATTGCTTCATAAAAATAATTATTTGATTACAGTCTTTAATTACGCGTGATACTGTTTGCAAATTACACTCTTTAGGATGGTCATTTGTTATCTCCCTTTGTGAACTAATATAAATTGACAGTGTCAGGGTTATTTTTGAGTCATTTGTTATCTCCCTTTATGGCCAATGAAGAAATTTTTCATCAATATTTGAGGCCTATACAAATAAAAAGACGTATATTATATACATAAATACGTAATAAAATAAATAAATTTGGGCAATGACGAAATTTTTATAACGTAAAAGTTTTATAATTCGAATCTTGGCAACACGAGTTAGTATGACTAATAAATCAGCAACCACTTCGTATGTCGTATTTAAAATCTAATCTGAGCCCAACTTTTAAAAAATTATATATTTTAGATAAAATCATATATACATTACTAAAATCATATTGTATGTATATATAATAGATGTCGAGCTCCTTTGGATAAGTTTTTCTTTAAATTTTGAACCCCCTCTCCAACATATTAATTGGCCCAATAGAGTTAGCTTGGTTCAGAACAGTATTCACTTACTTTCCTTAGTTATCCAAACATAGAAACAATGAAATGACAAGAGTCATGCATTCCCAATAGAAACAAAGATTCTGCAGTTTAAGAATTATAGAATCAGCAACTCAAAGTGTTTGTGCCTTAGCTATATGATATCCTTGGTTGGCGAAATGCGGTAGAACTTTACTAAGCATAGTCTTTTACTTGGAAAATCCAGTGAAAGGTCATTCACTACTTGAGACTAAAGAACATACATCAAAGCAAAAGAACCCAAAAATGTTTCAGCATTGTTAATAAAAGCCAGGCGAAACGTGAATCTTTCGTCAAGTCTAAGGAAAAACACCCTACTCAAAGGGTCAACAGGAGTTAGAGACACCCCAGAAAAAAGTAGAAAAGCAATAAGCTCAACTACCACAGTCACTGCACAGACAAATCCTAATTAGACGAAAGACAGTAAGTAAGTTCTAAGCTATTCTACTGTTAATTTGGTGTAAACAAGAAAAATAAAGTTTAATCATTCTAAACTAGTGAGGTAGCCTAACCAATGTTATTCTGTAATCCATCTCCAAAAAAGCATCCTTTTATAAGCGAACACCGCCAAAAACTGAAGAACTTGTTTGCGAGTTAAATTGCCAAGTACCTCGAAAACATGGCCATATTCTAGTCTACCTTTCCATATACAAAATCACTAGTACAACTAAACACCAGCTGTTGGCAACACATAACATACGATGACTGCTGTTAGTCTTCAACCCGCTTCACCATGACCAGTTTCAGGAACTGCACCATGATCCAAATTCCATGGTAAGTACTTGTGCGCACTGAACACAATCCCCAGCACCAAGGTCGGATTTGACAGAGTGGGATGTCATCAGACGTTCGTACTCGGGCATCTCCTCCTGTGCAACACAAGGTCAAATACAGAGGAAAATTATTATGTCATTCTTAAAACTTAACTACCACTACTGCTATTGCTACCCATATCGGCTACAGCTGCACTACCAACAAGAAGCATCACGAAAACTTCTTTGTCTAATGCAAGTCAAATGGGAAACTAAAAGAATTTATTTTATTATAGTGAGGAGAAACTAGCATCAAGTATACTGCTTGGGAAGACACAAATAGGTTACGGAACTATATTCAAAACCAAACAACACAATCAGAAGCTAACTCACATAGGCTTTGACATAATAGGCTACGAGAGGAGATGCATTAGATAGCTAGTAAAAATAACCATACGCAAGCCAAATTAAAATGATAGTTAAACAGAAAATATTATGAAATAGGTAATACTACTGACATTACTTATAGGAAACTAGAATAAGAACTGCAAAAAACTAAAATTCAAGCAATCCAACCAATCCCATTGAGCGCATAATGCTTGCAAGAGTAAACTGTATGTGGAATGAAACCAAGAGCATGAAAGTGAAGTTCCCCTCCAACAATAGGTAAGTTCTCAGATGAAATCAAGCACTGTGATCAGTGTTGTTGAGCCTGCCGACTTGGAGCACCACCATAGCCACCACCATATCCAACTTGGCCACCATGAGGTCCATTTTACTGAGCACCATAATTACCCGAACCTTGTGAATTTCCACTAGCATCGCCATAGCCACTGCCCATGTAACCCCCACCACCTGATTGCATGTCTCCCGATGCACCACCTCCACCAACTGGATTTCCATAAGCACCATCACCTCCACTATATCCACCATAGCCATAACCTTGATTTCCATAACCCGTGGCTCCAGCTGGAGACTGACCAACAACATATCCTCCATTAGCGAGTCCACCTCCACCACCAGCACTTGAAGCACCCCATGATGCATTACCATAGCCCATGTTCCCATATCCAGAAGGACCCTGAGAACCCCACGAGCTTTTCGATCTACCAGCTTGACCGCAACCATAACTAGCACTAGGAATATTTGGATTTCCGAAGGATGCAGCAACTGCTGGACCACCATATCCAGGATTGACATCCCCATAGCCAGGATTGGCTCCACCGTAACTTCCATAAGCACCATAACCCATGCCATTGTTGGACGATCCATAACCATAACCCGGTGTACGATATACGGAGGATCCATAAGGTGGATAGCCTGCATGTATCTGTTGGTATCCATTCTGTCATAAGAACTAGGATTGTCACCAGATGAACCATACCCCTGGTAACTTCCACCACCAATAATACTACCACCGTTGCCCGTGGAACGACCACCAAGACAACCAGTACTACCATCTCTTGGAAGAGCACGCTTTACTTCCACTTGTTTCCCACTGAGATCATGAAATGTCTTGTGTACTAAACTTATGTTGAACCTGCAAGCGTCTTACTTACGACATCCTAAAAGTATATATGGAACAACAAGTCTAGAAAACCCAACAGAAGTACAAATGATTTAAAATTCTTAAACAGAAGCACCCTTACCCAAGCGAAGGCACTATTACACAAGAACACTGAACTTAAAAGACATATTTATTTAAGACATCACCATAGGAAGTTTCCATTTGGTGTGCAACTAGCAACGAAGGGATGATTCAAGTTTCAAATACTCTATTAAGTCACTAAAATATTTAGGGCAAACAATGCTCTAAATTAGAAGAAGGCGCACCATTAAACTAAAATAAACCACCGTCATAGTGCTTTAATCAGTTACCTACTTACCTTCACCACTGCAGAACTCATTGTGAATAAACCATTACCTATTGTCGTTAACAATACAAAAGAGGACATTAGACTAAAATAAACCTGTCTGCACACAATCAACAGAAAGAAGAAAAACATGACTCTATCACAAATAAGGTCTGAAGTATACGTGAATCTTACCACTACCTCAATATCTGTCTACATATATAAATGATTATTTGGTTTTGAATATCACCGGTAAATATGTGGTGGGTTCGATAATATTTTTTCATCATTAACTAAAAGTTTCAAATTTGAACACTAAGATTGAGAAAATTGTTTCTGATAGGTATTTTTCGTGAAATAAAACTTGTTTGAAGGAATGTATATTGGTTGGATTACTAAATTTCGAATATTAGAAAGTTAAAGAAATTGACTTATCTTTTTAAGAATCTTTTAAAATATTGAAATATCTACTTGTATAGGTTTCTAAAGTAGATTTTGGTATATTTCATAATTCTACAAAATATAGTTGTTATTTTTACAGTTTAGAATGTTTCTAAAGGTTGTAAATATTACATAGCCCATCACTTCTTCCTTTAAAAAAATAAAATTATATGATAAATGTGTTTGTGAAAATATTAAAATTTTATAAATGTTTTATTGGAAGGAATGGTGATTAACCCATAGAATTGTAATTTTATAATATTGTGCGTTCTGCAAAAGTCAATAAAATATCGTGGATTTTTTTACACGACTCTAAAAAAATATTAACTGGAAAAAATATTTTCAAAATTTAACCTTTCTTTATATCCTAACATATTTGGTATTTTCTTGAAACAATAACTATTTTTAATAATAATGATAGATAATTTGAGACAAACGAATATAGTACTACCTCTATCCACCTTTATTTTTACTATAGTTAAAAAAAATCACTTTTATCATATTATTAAGTCATCGATTCAAGTTGTGAGAACAGTTTTTTATAGACATGCATAACAAGATTGCGTACACTAAATTCTTATTGATTTTTTCTTTCAATTTTACACATAACAGAAGTTTTAGTATACCCAATAACTCTCTTTTATTTTCAATTCACCTAATAGTTAGTGAGATGAAACGACTTATAATAACGAAGGATGCTCTAGTAAAAATATCAAGTTTTCAAATATAAATAAATAAAAATAAATGGAGAAAATATAATATTTGTGGACCAAAATAAATGCTTAAAAAGAAGCACCACGTGTAAATCCTCACTTTTTCCCATAGAAGGAACAAATTGCATTCATGTGTGAGTGACAATTACTAGTGTACTGTATCCATTGCACATGTTTAATACTTATTTTTATCAACTTGTCGAAAATGTCCCTTTTAATTACTTGAAAACGACACATGTGTCCTCTTTATTACACCCTACATTTCCTCAAAATCTAATTTACACCCCCCTAAATAGAATTAATTTTTTGTTTTACACCCTTTTTTATTTAATTTTATGAAAACATTATAATATTTCTATTTAAGATTGAACGGTATTGATATCATTGAATATCAATTAAGCAACCAACATTTTAGAATTTATTTTTTAGTATACATGATAAGGCTAAAATAAGGTATTTGTTGGTGCATTACATATTGGGTATTAATTCTTGTGGTTTAGTTTTGTCTCGTAGTTAATGTTTGAATGGGAATAACTAATTAAGCAACCAAAATTTTAGTACTGTATTAATTTGTATTGACAATTACGAAGATAGGGCTAAATAAGGTATTGCAAACAAATTTAATTTGTTGGTGCATTGCATATAGGGTATTAGTTCTTCGGGTTTAATTAATTATTTGATTCTTAGTTATGTTTAAATGAAGATTATTAAATAAGCAACTTCACCAAATCTAGTTATGAAAATTTACAACATGATTAATGAGGCAAGATACTGTTTTACAACAAAGTGGAAGTGTAGATACTCTTTAATTACGCGTGATACTGTTTGCGAATTACACTCTTTAGGATGGTCATTTGTTATCTCCCTTTGTGGACTAACATAAATAGACAGTGTTAGGGTTATTTTTGAGTAATTTGTTATCTCCCTTTGTGGCCAATAAAGAAATTTTTCAACAATTTTTGAAGCCTATACAAATAAAAAGACGTATATTATATATATAAATACGTAATAATATAATTAAATTTGGGCAATGATGAAATTTTTATAACGTAAAAGTTTTATGATTCGTATCTTGGTAACACGAGTTAGGACAACTAATAAATCAGCAACCACTTCGTATGTCGTATTTAAAATCTAATTTGAGCCCACCTTTTAAAAAATTATATATTTTATACATATAAGCACACAAATATTTTCAATTTATTTTGATAATTATTTACTTGTTACAAACATTTTTATTTACAAGTGTTTATCCAGGTTGGGAATACTTGACGAGAGTGACATTTAACGAAGAGTTTAAATTTTGTGTTTGCACTTTTTATATTTTTTTCACTTGTACAAAATATAAATTATAGTGTAAAATTTATTTTTGGGGCATTGTACGGAAATGCTTTTTACAAATGTTCATCACGTGTTTAGGCAAATATAGGTCGATAATATTTATATTAAAAAATTAAATTAATTTAGCTACTTACTCAATTAATTCATACTTATACATTGAAAGATATTGCATAGATTTTTCTTTAATATAATTTTTCTGATATCTTTTATTTTTCACGCGATTCTCATCACACTTTAGGCAAATTTAGGTCATTACTATTTATATTAAAATTGATTTAGATACTTAATCAAATAATTCACTTTTTTTACATTAATGGATATTAATTAGATTTTTCTTCTTAAAATAATTTTTCTTTATTCCTTTTGTCTTTACGTACATATTTATATATTTTGCTTATATATTTGCATGCATTGATTTTTTTTCTTTTTTCTTTTTTCTTTTTATAATAAACTTAAGTCTGGCCGGGAACTATATTTGTAGATTCTGAAGGGTGTCTAACCCCTTTCCTTCTCAATAATTTGAATCCTTACCTAGAATTTAAATTGGTTTCATCATACTCCCTCTGTTTCGAAAAGAATTACCTACTTTGATTTGACACAAATTTTAAGAAAATAAAGAAAAATTTTGAATCTTGTAGCCTTAAATTAAAGTAGTGTCAAATGTATCAAAATGCCCTTTAATCTTGTGGCCATAAACATGCCATTTGGAAAGTTTAAATTAAAGTATTGCCAAAAAATGAAAGGGGTCATTCTTTTTTAAACGAACTAAAAAGGAAAGTAAGTCATTTCTTTTTAAATGGAGGGAGTACTTGTTAATAAATAAATAGGTTACCTATTTTTTCTTGAAAATTAGGTGGCGACTCTGTTGACACCCAATTTTGACCTCCCGATATCACTTTTAGGCTGTTATTATTATTTATTACTTATTATTTAATATTGTTATGTATTATTTAATTATTATTATATACTATTATCGCTATTTTAATATAAATAACAGCCTAATTTAATTCATTTTGCCTAAATTTATTCACCTTTTAACTTAATTTTGTCCAATTTCTTACAATTCTAGCCATTTTTGAAACTCAATTCAAAATTTTCAATTTTTAGATCTCAGTCGTTGATCCTAAACAGATCCAACGACTGAGATCTGATACACCTTTCTTTCCTTTTTAATCCAAAAACCTAATCCTAATTCCTAAACCAAACAACAGTCGCTCTTCTCTCTCTATCTAACCTCTCTCCTTCTCTCTCTATCTAACCTCTCTTTCCCATGGCTGCCGTCGTTGATCGGCAGAGCAGCGCCACCGAGACCCCCTTCTCCACTAGCTTTCCCACCGCGCTCTATATGCGCCGCCAACGCCTATTCCGACGATACCAGATCTACCACTGCCTCCTGCCGTTCGTCCTCGCCGCTGCCAGCCCCGCGCCGCCAGCCCCTCAGCCTCCATCACCATCTCTCCCTCTATTTTCCCCTTTCCGGTGATGAACCAGCATGCCAACACCGCTCCAACATTGCCACGAGACCCCCTGCTCTCCAACCTCCTTCGTGAACCAACCGTCGCCGCCCCAGGTCATCTCCATCGTCCACCCGCCACCAACCATCTCCGTTTCGTTGATCCATTTGTCAAAAAAGAGATGAAAAACCCATCCACAGGTTTGCCTAAATATTTAAATGTTTGTGTTTACTTTTAATCTCTTTTCCCATTCTTTAACAGATTTCAGAATCTGAATTAACAATGCATGAATGATTTATTTCATCCGATTCTTTGCCATTTTATGTGCTTATGTTTTAAGACTACCAGATGTAAAAAATCTAAATTTTAATAATGATCAATTTTGTCATAGTTTGCTAATTCCGAATTTTGAAATTATCCATCTTCTTTGAATTAGTTGACAAATTTCTCGGCTCGTGATTATAACGGAGAACATTTGACTGCGTATTATATTTTTATAGTTGGATTGATCTTGTGATAATTTGAATAAGATTTTGGTAAAGAACATCTGATTGTGTATCACGTTTCTTGAATTACATCGTGGACTGATTTTTGTATAATTGATGATTTGAATTAGGTACAAAAATAATTAAGGATTATTTTATAAAATTAATTGGACATAATTTATTTATGGTAAATTAAATAAATTTTCTCATCCCTAATTGAACCCAATTGATTATCGATCTCTTAATTGATTAGTGATCGATGCTAACATGTTACTATTAATTTACCTTCCTTCTACGGAGTATGCGACAACATGATACTCACCTATATATAAGGTAACTTTCAGTATTATGGGAATCTAGTTTTTAATCATCACAGTCTTGATATTTTTTATTTATTGGATTTGGCCTAAGGAAAACTATATTGTGAATGACTTTTACAAATATTGACTTTCCTTTTTAATTGGTATATGATTGATTAAGTAAGAGAAATTCTCTTACTGAGATATTTTTTACCATTTTTATGTTGGTTTAGTTTTACAATACTCAGCCTATATAAACAATAGTTCACAAGATCTTAAGTTCACAAGTTCTTAAGTTTTACAATTACCAGTACTACTCTCTTAGACAAAGCATTAGTTACTTTCAATACAAAAAGTTATGGAAAACATGTTGCATATTTTGCTTTGTTGGGCTTTCTTTCTATTTCTATTTTACTACTGCACTGAAGGAGTGCATGCGACAATATATATTTCAGGGTAAACAGGAAATCAAGAAACCTAAATATGTGCAAATTTTCGTTGAATCTTATTCATATTTGACTGGACTGGAGGATCAAGTTAAGTCTCTTAAGTTGGATGCTGCACAGGCAGAAATGACTAATAAGGAAAACCTGGGAAACCAATATGCTAAAGTTGCTGAAAAAGTTGTCTCAGGTGATGTTCCTTATTGACTTGTGTTTTTCTTGCAACTTGTGTTTTGCAACTTGGTACTGAATCATTTTATTCATATCTCTCTGTACAGGTTGGGGGAAGGCTGAGTCAGAAGCCGCGACACTGAAAAATGACCTGGAATCCATTACTTTTTTGAAGCTTATTCCTGAAGACAGGGCATCACATCTGGATGGTGCGCTGAAGGAGTGCATGCGGCAGATAGATCAAGTTAAGGCTCTTGAGGAAGAAGTGAGTGGCTTAGAGGATAAAGTCAAGGATTTGAATGAAAAGTTGGCTGCTGCACAGTCAGAAATGACTAATAAGGAAAACTTGGGAAAACAATATGCTAAAGTTGCTTAAGAAGCTGTCTCAAGTGATGTTCCTTATTGACTTGTGTTTTTCTTGCAACAAGTGTTTTACAACTTAGTACTGAATTCTTTTATTCACATCTCTCTGTACAGGTTGGGAGAAGGCTGCCAAACAGTTTGACAAAATGAAGCATGAGTTTGAAGCAAAATTAGCTAACCTGGACCAACAGTTACTCAGGTCTGCAGCGGAAAATTCTGCACTCTCAATGTCTTTGTAGGAGCGTTATAGCATGGTGATACAACTCAGTGAAGAAAAAGCCCAAGCTAAAGCAGGAATTGAGATGTTTAAGAAAAATATGAGCGTACGGTCTGCAGAAGTTGCAAACAAGCAACACCTGGAGGGAGTGAAGAAAATTGCAAAATTGGAAACAGAGCGCTGGAGATTATGTGGTCTTGTGTGGAAGAAGTTGCTTGGGCCTACAGCCTTGGCCCAGATAAAGCTTGACCTGACCACCCAAACATATGACCTGGAGATTGCAAAATTGGACGCAGAGCGTCAGAGATTACGTGGTTTTGTGTGGAAAAAGTTGCTTGGGCCTACAGCCTTGGCCTAGATGAAGCTTGACCTCACCACCCAAACAACACTTGTGGAGCTTCGACCCCAATTACAATCCCAAAGTTACAATATATTACCTATTTTTTTTTGTTGTTGTTTTCATTCACTGTGTTTGATGTTGTATTAAATTTAAAGTATATAAGATAAATGCATGGAATAGTTGTCTTATTTTCTATCAATCATTTCAGGAGCACTTGTTATTTTCTTTTACTGATCGACTGACTCTATCCATCTACTTTATGAAATATCAGAGAAAGGAATGAATTTAGCAGATAATAAAGATAAGTCGAAGCATGCCGAACCTTATTCTTCAAAGGCAAAGTTAATAGATGAACCAAGCTAGATAGTCTTCTATCACTAGATTTATCATAACAATTTTTTTTAAAACTACATATTATATCACACTATCAAAACTACATATTATATCACACTACATATTATATCAGACTATTTATGAACCATTTTCATCGTTGGAAAATAAGCTCCCGTTAACTCTAAAGTCACATGGAATAGAGGGTCACTGAGAACAAGATGATCCTTAGGTGAAATGGTTGTTTGTATACGCTTGTGAACACACGGTCTTATGCTCGAATATGTGACTTGTTTTGCTCTACTGGAGTATAAACAATGAAGGTTGAACATGTATATATTTTGTAATCATATGCTAAAATATGTGACTTGTTTTGCTCTACCGGAGTGTATAAACATGAAGGTTGAACATGCATATTTTGCGATCATATGCTAAAATATTTGACTTTTTTTGCTCCACTAAAGTATAAACATGAAGGTTGAACATGTATATTTTGTAATCATATGCTAAAATATATGACTTGTTTTGCTCCATCGGAGTACAAACATTAAGGTTGAACATGTATATTTAGTAATCAAATTATAAAACGTGCTAAAACATGTTTATTTCTCTACCCAGTATATTCCCACCAAGTCGGAATGATAGTCTCTATTATTCAAACGGTTTACGCCATCCTAGCATGCCATAAACCCCTTTCTAGTGAACAATTTGTCAATTGTACAATTCATTCTAGTGAAAAATCTATCACTTGCACAATTCTTTAATATTTTGAATTAATAATTGTATAGAGATTTTACGTTTTTCAGTTATCTATGCCTCATTTGTAATGGTGACCCTTTGAAAATCAATTTAGTTTAATTTTTATCATTTTGTAATATGTTAATTTATTAGTATTATTTTATCATTGAGTGACTCCAATATTCTAACTCTTCACTTTCTTCCCTACCTTAGTTCCCAAACAAAAACTGCCCCATCGACAACCCAAAATCACGCTGAATGTTCACATCTCCACCTTTGGTTGCCATCTCTATACAACAATCTCCTCTCTACTCGGGGGCGGAGCCAGCATGTGTAATGGATGGGGGTTCACCGTATATTCCCACCAAGTGGGGTCTTGGGAGGGTAAGTGTAAGAAGTCCATACCACTACCTCAAATCTGAGATAGAGACGTTGTTTCCGACAAACCCCCGGCTCAAAATCAAACAATCTAGATAAGGAATTGCAAAAGAACCGTTCACCGAACCCCCTTCAACGGAAAATTATACTATTTATACATTACTAAAATCATATTATATGTATATAAAATAGATGTCGAGCTCCTTTTGATAAGTTTTTCTTCAAATTTTGAACCCCCTCTCTAACATATTAATTGGCCCAATAGAGTTAGCTTGGTTCACAACAGTATTCACTTACTTTCCATAGTTATCCAAACATCGAAACAATGAAATGACAAGAGTCATGCATTCCCAATAGAAACAAAGATTCAGCAGTTTAACAATTATAGAATCAGCAACTCAAAGTGTCTGTGCCTTAGCTATATGATATCCTTGGTTGGCAAAACGTGGTAGAACTTCACTAAGAATAGTCTTTTACTTGGAAAATCCAGTGAAAGGTCATTCACTACTTGAGACTAAAGAACATACATCAAAGCAAAAGAACCCAAAAATGTTTCAGCATTGTTAATGAAAGCCGGGCAAAACGTGAATCTTTCGTCAAGTCTAAAGAAAAACATCCTACTCAAAGGGACAACAGGAGTTAGAGACACCCCAAAAAAAGTAGAAAAGCAATAAGCTCAACTACCACAGTCAGTGGACAGACAAATCCTAATTAGACGAAAGACAGTAAGTAAGTTCTAAGCTATTATACTGTTAAATTGGTGTAAACAAGAAAAATAAAGTTTAATCATTCTAAACTTGTGAGGTAGCCTAAACCATGTTATTCTGTAATCCATCTCCAGAAAAGCATCCTTTTATAAGCGAAAACCGCCAAAAACTAAAGAATTTGTTTGCAAGTAAAATTGCCAAGTACCTCGAAAACATGGCCATATTCTAGTCTACCTTTCCATATACAAAATCACTAGTACAACTAAACACCAGCTGTTGGCAACACATACCATACGATGACTGTTGTTAGTCTTTACCCCACTTCACCATGACCAGTTTCAGGAAATGCACCATGATCCAAATTCCACGGTAAGTACTTGTGCGCACTGAACATAATCCCCAGCACCAAGGTCGGACTTGACAGAGTGGGATGTCATCAGACGTTAGTACTCGGGCATCTCCTCCTGTGCAACACAAGGTCAAATATAGAGGAAAATGATTATGTCATTCTCAAAACTTAGCTACCACTACTGCTATTGCTACCCATATCGGCTACAGCTGCACTACCAACAAGAAGCATCACAAAAACTTCTTTGTCCAATCCAAGTCAAATGGGAAACTAAAAGAATTTATTTTTTTATAGTGAGGAGAAACTAGCATCAAGTATACTGCTTGGGAAGACACAAACAGGTTACGGAACTATATTCAAAACCAAACAACACAATCAAAAGCTAATTCACATAAGCTTTGACATAACAGGCTACAAGAGGAGATGCATTAGATAGCTAGTAAAAATAACCATGCGCAAGCCAAATTAAAACGATAGTTAAATAGAAAATATTACTAAATAGGCAATACTACCGACATTACTTATAGTAAACTAGAATAAGAACTGCAAAAAACTAAAATTCAAGCAATCCAACCAATCCCATTGAGCGCGTAATGCTTGCAAGAGTAAACTGTATCTGGAATGAAACCAAGAGCGTGAAAGTGAAGTTCCCCTCCAACAATAGGTAAGTTCTCAGATGAAATCAAGCACTGTGATCAGTGTTGTTGAGCCTACCGACTTGTAGCACCGCCATAGCCACCACCATATCCAACTTTGCCACCATGAGGTCCATTTTGCTGAGCACCATTATTACACGAACCTTGTGAATTTCCACTTGCATCGCCATAGCCACTGCCCATATAACCGCCGCCACCTGATTGAATGTATCCCGATGCACTACCTCTACCAACTTGATTTCCATAAGCACCATCACCTCCACCATATCCACCATAGCCATAACCTTGATTTCCATAACCCGTGGCTCCAGCTGGAGACTGACCAACAACATATCCTCCATTAGCGAGTCCACCTCCACCACCATCACTTGAAGCACCCCATGATGCATTACCATAGCCCATGTTCCCATATCCAGAAGGACCCTGAGAACCCCACGAGCTTTTCGATCCACCAGCTTGACCGCTACCATAACTAGCACCAGGAATATTTGGATTTCCGAAGGCTGCAGCAACTGCTGGACCACCATATCCAGGATTGACAGCCCCATATCCAGGATTTGCTCCACCGTAACTTTCATAAGCACCATAACCCATGCCCTTGTTGGACGATCCATAACAATAACCCGGTGTACCATATTCGGAGGAACTATAAGGTGGATAGCCACCTACAGTATTTTGTGACTGCATGTATTTATTGGTATCCATTCTATCATAAGAACTGGGATTGTCACCAGATGCACCATACCCCTGGTAACTTCCACCACCCATACCACTACCACTGTTGCCCGTGGAACGACCACCAAAACCACCAGAACTACCATCTCTTGGAAGAGCACGCTTTACTTCCACTTGTTTCCCACTGAGATCATGAAATATCTTGTCTACTAAACTTCTATTGAACCTGCAAGCATCTTACTTACGACATCGTTAAAGTATATATGGAACAACAGGTCTGGAAAACCCAATAGATGTACAAATGATTTCAAATTCTTAAACATAAGCTCCTTTACCCAAGCGAAGGCACTATTACACAAGAACACTGAACTTAAAAGACACGTTTATTTAAGACATCACCACAGGAAGTTTCTATTTGGTGTGCAACTAGCAACGAAGGGATGATTAAAGTTTTAAATACTCTATTAAGTCATTAAAATGTTTAGGGAAAACAATTCTCTAAATTAGAAGAAGGCGCACCATTAAACTAAAATAAACCACCATCATAGTGCTTTAATCAGTTACCTACTTACCTTCACCACTGCAGAACTCATTGTGAATAAACCATTACCTATTGTCGTTAATAATACAAATGAGGACATTAGACTAAAATAAACCTGTCTGCACACTATCAGCAGAAAGAAGAAAAACATGACTCTATCACAAATAAGGTCTGAAGTATACGTGAATCTTACCACTACCTCAATATCTGTCTACATATATAAATGTTTATTTGTTTTGGAATATCACCGGTAAATATGTGGAGGGTTCGATAATATTTTTTCATCATTGACTAAAAGTTTCAAATTTGAACACTAACATTGAGAAAATTGTTGTAGATAGGTATTTTTCGTGAAATAAGACTTATTTGAAGAAATGTATATTGGTTGGATTACTAAATTTTGAATATTTGAAAGTTAAAGAAATTGACTTATCTTTCTAAGAATCTTTTAAAATATTGAAATATCAACTTGTATAGGTTTCTAAGGTAGATTTTGATATATTTCATAATTCTTCAAAATATGGTAGCGTCTAACCTAACGCCTAAGTAAGGTAGTGAACATAGGCGATTGGAAATGCAGCGCACTCTTTGTCGAAAAGATCCTTTCACTCAATAAGATGTATTTTTACAAAATCATAACAAACTAACCATACACTTATTACCAAGCACTACTATAAAATCCAGTTAACCATTATGAGTGAAGCAATGAAACAACTACAAAACATGAAAGAACAACTTACTTGGTGATAAATTTGTGACAAATCGGGAAGGTGATCCTGCAAGATTAGATGAGAAATGAGAAGGGGTTGGAAATGGAAAGGTTGTTTGGTCGGCGCTTAGGTTTAAGAAAAATTGAGTGGAGTTTAAGGGCAGTGGATATATTTAAAAGATGAGACATGGGTCGGGTTGGTCCATTCAAAAACGGGTTATTAGGAAAAACTTACATTGATAGGCGGCGTCCATGGACTCGCCTAAGCATAAGTAGTCGGCGCCTAACCTATTCCCTATGTTGAGATAGACGGCGCCTAACCTATCGCCTATGTTAACATAGGTGGCGCCTAACCTAACTCCTATGTTAACATGGGCAACGCCTAACCTATCGCCTATGTTAACATATGCGGAGCCTAACCTATCACCTATGTTAACATAAGCGACGTCTAACCTATCTCCTATGTTGACATAGGTGGCGCCTAACCTATCGCCTATGTGAGGCAGTGAGCATAGGCAATGGCATGGGCAGCTCCATACCTATTGCCTATGTTGACATAGGCAGGGCCTAACCAATTGCCTATGTTGACATCGGCGGCCCCTAACCTATCACCTATGTTGACATAGTTGGCGCCTAACCTATCGCCTATGTTGAGATAGGCAGCGCCTAACCTATTGCCTATGTTGACATAGTCGGCGCCTAACCTATCGCCTATGTGAGGCAGTGAGCATAGGCAATGGCATAGACGACGCCTAACCTATCTCTTATGTTGACATAGGCGGCACCTAACTTATCGCCTATGTTGCTATAGGCGGCGCCTAACATATTGCCTATGTTTCTAGAGGCGGCGCCTAACCTATCGCCTATGTTGACATAGGTGGTGCCTAACCTATCACCTATGTGAGGCAGTGAGCATAGGCAATGGAAAAGGCGGCGCCTAACCTATCGCCTATGTTGACATAGGCGGTGCCTAAACTATCGCCTATGTTGACATAGGTGGCACCTAACCTATCGCCTATGTGAGGCAGTGAGCATAGGCAAGTCATAGGCGGTGCCTCACCTATCGCCTATGTTGACATAGGCGGCGCCTAACCTATCGCCTATGTTTCTATAGGCGGCGCCTAACCTATCGCCTATTATTACATAGGCTGCTTCTAACCTAATGCCTAAGTTGACATAGGCGGCGCCTAAACTATCGCCTATGTTGACATAGGCGACACCTAACCTATCGCATATGTTGACATAGGTGACGCCTAACCTATTGCCTATGTGAGGAAGTGAGCATAGGCAATGACATAGGCAGCGCCTAACCTATTGTCTATGTTGACGTAGGTGGTGCCTAACCTATCGCCTATGTTGACCTAGGCGGCACCTAACCTATCGCCTATGTTGAAATAGGTAGCGCCTAACCTATCGCCTATGTGAGGCAGTGAGCATAGGCAATGGCATAGGCGGCCCCTAACCTATCGCTAATGCTGACATAGGCGGCGCCTAACCTATTGCCTAGGTTGACATAGGTGGCGCCTAACCTATCGCCTATATGAGGCAGTGAGAATAGGCAATGGCATATGCGGTGCCTAACCTATCGCCTATGTTGACATAGGCGGCGCCTAACCTATCGCCTATATTGCCATAGGCGGCGCCTAATCTATCGCCTATATTTCTATAGGCGGCGCCTAACCTCTTGCCTATGTTGACATAGGTGGCGCCTAACCTATCGCCTATGTGAGGCAGTAAGCAAAGGCAATGGCAAAGGCGATGCCTAACCTATCGCCTATATTGACATAGGTGGCGCATAACCTATCACCTATGTTGACATAGGTGGCGCCTAATCTATCACCTATGTGAGGCAGTGACCATAGGCATTGGGATTGGTGGGGCCTACCCTATCACCTATGTGAGGCTGTGAGCATAGTCAATGGCATAGGCGGCGCCTAACCTATTGCCTATGTTCACATTGGCGTGCTTAACCTATCACCTATGTTAACATAGGCGGCGCCTAACCTATCGCCTATGTGAGGCAGTGAGCATAGGCAATGGCATAGGCAGCACCTAACCTAACGCCTAAGTGAGGTAGTGAACATAGGCGATTGGAAATGCAACGCATTCTTTGTAGTAAAGGTCCTTTCACTCAATGAGATGTATTTTTCCAAAATCATAACAAACTAACTATACACTTATCACCAAGAACTACTACAAAATCAAGTTAACCATTATGAGTGAAGCAATGAAACAACTACGAAACATAAAAGAACAATTTACTTGGTGATAAATTCATGACAAATCGGGAAGGTGATCCTGCAAGATTAGATGAGAAATGAGGAGGGCTTGGAAAGGGAAAGGTTGTTTGGTCGGCGCTTAGGTTTAAGAAAAATTGAGTGGAGTTTAAGGGTAGTGGATATATTTAAAAGATGAGATATGGGTCGGGTTGGACCATTCAAAAATGCGCTATTAGGCAAAACTTATGTTGGTAGGCGGCACCCATGGACTCGACTAAGCATAAGTAGGCGGCGCCTAGCACATAGCCTATGTTGACATAGGAGGCGCCTAACCTATCGCCTATGTTAACATAGATGACGCCTAACCTATCGCCTATGTGAGGCAGTGAGCATAGGAAATGGCATAGGTAGCGCCTAACCTATCGCCTATTATGACATAGGCCACCTAACCTAACGCCTATGTTGACATAGACGACGCCTAACCTATCACCTATGTTGACATAGGCGGCGCCTAACCTATCGCATATTTTGACATAGGTGGCGCCGAACCTATCACCTATGTGAGGCAGTGAGCATAGGCAATAGCATAGGAAGCGCCTAACCTATCTCCTATGTGGACCTCGGTGGCGCCTAACCTATCGCCTATGTTAACATAGATGACGCCTAACCTATCGCCTATGTGAGGCAGTGAGCATAGGAAATGGCATAGGTAGCGCCTAACCTAGCGCCTATTATGACATAGACGGCACCTAACCTAACGTCTATGTTGACATAGACGGCGCCTAACCTATCACCTATGTTGACATAAGCGGCACCTAACCTATCGCATATTTTGACATAGGTGGCGCCGAACCTATCACCTATGTGAGGTAGTGAGCATAGGCAATAGCATAGGCAGCGCCTAACCTATCGCCTAACCTATCTCCTATGTGGACCTCGGTGGCTCCTAACCTATCGCCTATGTTGACATAGGTGGCGCCTAACCTATCGCCTATGTGAGGCAGCGAGCATAGGCAATGGCATAGGCGGCGCATAACCTATCGCCTATGTTGCCATAGGTGACGCCTAATCTATCGCCTATGTTTCTATGGGTGGCGCCTAACCTCTCACCTATGTTGACATAGGTGGTGCCTAACCTATCGCCTATGTGAGGCAGTGAGCATAGGCAATGGCAAAGGCGATGCCTAACCTATCGCCTATATTGACAAAGGAGGCGCCTAACCTATCGCCTATGTTGACATAGGTGGCGCCTAATCTATCACCTATGTGAGGCAGTGAGCATAGGCAATGGCATAGGTGGGGCCTACCCTATCACCTATGTGAGGCTGTGAGCATAGTCAATGGCATAGGTGGCGCCTAACCTATCGCCTAGGTTCACATTGGCGGTGCCTAACCTATCACCTATGTTGACGTAGGCGGCGCCTAACCTATCGCCTATGTGAGGCAGTGAGCATAGGCAAGTCATAGGCGGTGCCTCACCTATCGCCTATGTTGACATAGGCGGCGCCTAGCCTATCGCCTATGTTTCTATAGGCGGCGCCTAACCTATCGCCTATTATTACATAGGCTGCTTCTAACCTAATGCCTAAGTTGACATAGGCGGCGCCTAAACTATCGCCTATGTTGACATAGGCGGCACCTAACCTATCGCATATGTTGACATAGGTGATGCCTAACCTATTGCCTATGTGAGGAAGTGAGCATAGGCAATGACATAGGCAGCGCCTAACCTATTGCCTATGTTGACGTAGGTGGTGCCTAACCTATCGCCTATGTTGACCTAGGCGGCACCTAACCTATCGCCTATGTTGACATAGGTAGCTCCTAACCTATTGCCTATGTGAGGCAGTGAGCATAGGCAATGGCATAGGTGGCCCCTAACCTATCGCCAATGCTGACATAGGCGGCGCCTAACCTATTGCCTAGGTTGACATAGGTGGCGCCTAACCTATCGCCTATATGAGGCAGTGAGAATAGGCAATGGCATAGGCGATGCCTAACCTATCGCCTATGTTGACATAGGCGGCGCCTAACCTATCGCCTATATTGCCATAGGCGGCGTCTAATCTATCGCCTATATTTCTATAGGCGGCGCCTAACCTCTTGCCTATGTGGACATAGGTGGCGCCTAACCTATCGCCTATGTGAGGCAGTAAGCAAAGGCAATGGCAAAGGCGATGCCTAACCTATCGCCTATATTGACATAGGCGGCGCATAACCTATCGCCTATGTTGACATAGGTGGCGCCTAATCTATCACCTATGTGAGGCAGTGACCATAGGCATTGGGATTGGTGGGGCCTACCCTATCACCTATGTGAGGCTGTGAGCATAGTCAATGGCATAGGCGGCGCCTAACCTATTGCCTATGTTCACATTGGCGGCGCCTAACCTATCACCTATGTTAACATAGGCGGCGCCTAACCTATCGCCTATGTGAGGCAGTGAGCATAGGCAATGGCATAGGCAGCGCCTAACCTAACGCCTAAGTGAGGTAGTGAACATAGGCGATTGGAAATGCAGCGCATTCTTTGTAGTAAAGGTCCTTTCACTCAATGAGATGTATTTTTCCAAAATCATAACAAACTAACCATACACTTATCACCAAGCACTACTACAAAATCAAGTTAACCATTATGAGTGAAGCAATGAAACAACTACGAAACATAAAAGAACAATTTACTTGGTGATAAATTCATGACAAATCGGGAAGGTGATCCTGCAAGATTAGATGAGAAATGAGGAGGGCTTGGAAAGGGAAAGGTTGTTTGGTCGTCGCTTAGGTTTAAGAAAAATTGAGTGGAGTTTAAGTGTAGTGGATATATTTAAAAGATGAGATATGGGTTGGGTTGGACCATTCAAAAATGCGCTATTAGGCAAAACTTATGTTGGTAGGCGGCACCCATGGACTCGACTAAGCATAAGTAGGCGGCGCCTAGCACATAGCCTATGTTGACATAGGAGGCGCCTAACCTATCGCCTATGTTAACATAGATGACGCCTAACCTATCGCCTATGTGAGGCAGTGAGCATAGGAAATGGCATAGGTAGCGCCTAACCTATCGCCTATTATGACTTAGGCCACCTAACCTAACGCCTATGTTGACATAGACGGCGCCTAACCTATCACCAATGTTGACATAGGCGGCGCCTAACCTATCGCATATTTTCACATAGGTGGCGCCGAACCTATCACCTATGTGAGGCAGTGAGCATAGGCAATAGCATAGGAAGCGCCTAACCTATCTCCTATGTGGACCTCGGTGGCGCCTAACCTATCGCCTATGTTAACATAGATGACGCCTAACCTATCGCCTATGTGAGGCAGTGAGCATAGGAAATGGCATAGGTAGCGCCTAACCTAGCGCCTATTATGACATAGACGGCACCTAACCTAACGCCTATGTTGACATAGACGGCGCCTAACCTATCACCTATGTTGACATAGGCGGCGCCTAACCTATCGCATATTTTGACATAGGTGGCGCTGAACCTATCACCTATGTGAGGCAGTGAGCATAGGCAATAGCATAGGCAGCGCCTAACCTATCGCCTAACCTATCTCCTATGTGGACCTCGGTGGCTCCTAACCTATCGCCTATGTTGACATAGGTGGCACCTATCCTATCGCCTATGTGAGGCAGCGAGCATAGGCAATGGCATAGGCGGCGCATAACCTATCGCCTATGTTGCCATTGGTGATGCCTAATCTATCGCCTATGTTTCTATAGGTGGCGCCTAACCTCTCGCCTATGTTGACATAGGTGGTGCCTAACCTATCGCCTATGTGAGGCAGTGAGCATAGGCAATGGCAAAGGCGATGCCTAACCTATCGCCTATATTGACAAAGGAGGCGCCTAACCTATCGCCTATGTTGACATTGGTGGCGCCTAATCTATCACCTATGTGAGGCAGTGAGCATAGGCAATGCCATAGGTGGGGCCTACCGTATCACCTATGTGAGGCTGTGAGCATAGTCAATGGCATAGGCGGCGCCTAACCTATCGCCTATGTTCACATTGGCGGCGCCTAACCTATCACCTATGTTGACGTAGGCGACGCCTAACCTATCACCTATGTGAGGCAGTGAGCATAGGCAATGGCATAGGCAGCGCCTAAACTAACGCCTAAGTGAGGTAGTGAACATAGGTGATTGGAAATGCAGCGCATTCTTTGTCGTAAAGGTCCTTTCACTCAATGAGATGTATTTTTCCAAAATCATAACAAACTAACCATACACTTATCACCAAGCACTACTACAAAATCCAGTTAACCATTATGAGTGAAGCAATGAAACAACTACGAAACATGAAAGAACAATTTACTTGGTGATAAATTCGTGACAAATCGGGAAGGTGATCCTGCAAGATTAGATGAGAAATGAGAAGGGCTTGGAAAGGGAAAGGTTGTTTGGTCGGCGCTTAGGTTTAAGAAAAATTGAGTGGAGTTTAAGGGTAGTGGATATGTTTAAAAGATGAGACATGGGTCGGGTTGGACCATTCAAAAATAGGCTATTAGGCAAAACTTACGTTGATAGGCGGCACCCATGGACTCGATTAGGCATCAGTAGGCGGCGCCCAGCACATAGCCTATGTTGACATAGGAGGCGCCTAACCTATCCCCTATGTTAACATAGGTGGCGCCTAACTGATAACGCTCAATCTGCAGCTCTCGTGGGAGTGTAAAGCGGTTGCTAGCAAATATAGAACCCAACCTGGGTTGGGTATCGATCCCACAGAGAATAGCTTGGCCAACAAGTAAGCAAAATTACTAAACTTTTGGTGCAAGTCTTGAAAAAGGGGGGAGTCTTATCGTGCAAGTAATGTAAATAAAACAATGAAGTAAAAGCTGAAAATAGCAAAGTAAAAAGAGAAGGATTGTTATGTAAGTTGTAAACAATGAGAATTGTAGCGTTGGGGTTATGTCCACCTCCTAAGTTATACGTCTCTATTGACTATGAGTGTGTAGAATTCCGACATGCATGTGCATATAGAGAATTGTATTCGATGGTAAATCCAGGCGTCTTTCGACCTATTCGAGGATTATTTCACTATAACTTTTTTGAGCTTAAAGCGTGTCTAACGGTACGAATTCTCCAAGAGGTTAATCCAGTTACAGAACTAACTTTTTAATAGGGGATGGGACCCTACTACCTTGACATTATCTCTTTTCCAGACAAATAACCTTTCTTTCGAACAAGTTAAATGTTATACTGGCATATTCTTGCATTTTCAACCACAAAGAATGTAGATTAAGATGAAGAGAATAATGATATAAGCAGCATACGTGTCACGAACTCACAAACTCACAGTAATAGGGAGTATCTCATTTGGCTCCCATAACCCCA
The DNA here is from genome assembly GCA_030864225.1 of Capsicum baccatum var. pendulum. Lineage (NCBI taxonomy): Eukaryota > Viridiplantae > Streptophyta > Magnoliopsida > Solanales > Solanaceae > Capsicum > Capsicum baccatum. The sequence goes on along the minus strand of CM061555.1, from coordinate 227,343,063 downwards.
ACAGAGAGGTTTAGTTACCCATGAGTGCGTAGTAAATCACAATTGGCATTGTTGTTATACCACAATAATGATGAATTTCGTGTAGCACAAAAGTGGTAGGCTTTTAGGCGTGAATTCCTTAGCAAAGTAATGTTTCTCTTGTTGCGGAAATTAAGAATTGAATAGATGAATAGAAGAAGAAAATAGAATTAAAGGAAGAATTCGAAATTGAGAAGTAGAATGTATCTCTCCACTAAGGGAGGAATTAATAAAAATCTCTAGCAAGATAGGGTATTTATAATACCCATATCCTAATTCTACTAAGCTAATGAAATATCTAACCAAATCCTACTAAGCTAATGAAATACTTAACCCAATTGTACTAGGTTAATGTATCATTATCCAAATCAAAATAAACTAATGAAATACTTAACCCAATTGTACTAGGTTAATGTATCATTATCCTAATCCAAATAATTTACTGCAAGTCCCTAAAGTCTTCAGAAATGCTGTTTTAGCCCGGGACAGATTTTCCATGCATCACTTTTGGTCCTTAGGCGTCCAAGCTTGGCTTTTATCCTTTCGTGAAACTTTCTTTAGCGTCAAGTTATCTATGAAATGCTGAATTCTGCATAATTTATACCTGAAACTTTGCTAATCATGTTCGTTAGCTCACTTACACGAAAAAGGACTAAAAGTGCATGAAATATATAATTTGTTCTCAAAACTAGACTAAAATATGGGTAAAATATAGCACTATAGGCGTGTAAATTCGCCTATCATCAACACCCCACACTTAAAGCTTTGTTTGTCCTCGAACAAAATATGATGTCCCTCTAAACATTAACTTAAGGTTTCACAGCAACAACACAAAATATTCGTCAAGACAAGCACAACAATTACCAACAAAGAGTAGTTTTCTGATCATTAGTAGAAACAATTCAACCGCCAACATAGACTCGTGATGGTAGTTAATTCGTATCCAAAAGTTAAGGCAAAAGGAATCATATACAATTACCCAAAACTCATCAACCATGTGTGTCTCACAATATATTACCCATAATCACTCACAAGTATAGCATATTTTTCAAACATGGGTATCAAAATATCCTTGCTCTCGCTCTCACAAAGAATTCATATGCTGCACCTGATGACCATAGGCTTGACCTTAGTGTAATGCTCCACTAAATGTCAGAATGCTAGGCTTCGGATCAAGTAGGTCTTTTGATGGTTGTAATGTAGGCTAAGGGACGGGTAGGACTATTTTGGCCAGAAATAGTGACTGTATTCCTAAGTGCTTTAATACATCAAATTGTATCATGAACGCTTTTCTTTCACACAACCTTTATACCTTCTTTTATTCTACCACCCTTTTTTCTCCTCTTTTGTTTTTCAATTTTAAACATAACTCACTTTTCAGCTTTCTTTTTCCTTCTTCTTTTCACAACATACCTCTTATGATAGCACTTTCTTTTTCTTAACACATTCAAGCACCATTACAATTTAAAGTATCATACTTACCCAATTCCTCTTATATTGTCACATGACTTTATACTTTAAAGCACTTAGGAATTTGGATCAAATCACGGTCTTGAAAAAATGGATTAGGCTTACATACAAGGTTGTCAAAGAAATAGGCTAAAGGCTCAAAAGGGTTTAACTAGGATGATGTCCAGGGGTAGGTAAAATGAAGGTAAACATATGTAGATTGCCAAAGAAATGCCTAAATCATCTCCTAAACTTACACTCTTCATTTTTACTTTGCATACATACCAGGCAAGTTCTAGCATCAGCCACAAACATAGAATATACTTTTAATCTCACACACACAAGACACATGGTCGACTTTATTGGATGTAATATAGACTCTTGTCCCAATAAGTGAAGGAATTGAACCATACAATATCACATAATGAGTCATAATTAGAGCCTAAACGTCTCAATAGTCATAATTGTAGAACATACTCTTGTTATAATCTCATGCTGCCTATTGGAATAATTTCATGCGAAGCTAAGTAAAAAAAATTACTACTAAAAAACCTTAACTTAAACTAAAAAACGAAAAAGAAATAAAACAAAGTAAACAGAGTAAACAAACATAGATGCGATACAGAAGTATAACATGCGATACCTCCACCCCAAACTTAAAAGGGACACTGCCCTCAGTGGAAAATAAATACGAAGAACCTGGTCAGTCGGACTCTTCCTCAATGTCGTGGGTCATACCCCCTTTGTCGGAATCATCATAAGAGTCGTCATCAGAGTTCTCCTCCTCGTCGGAGTCTGGCAAGCATCGATCATCATCAGTCGGCACATCATCGTCTAGAGGTTCCTCAAAGTATACGCCCACTCCACACATCTCCCGTACATGCATGTTCATTGAATAGTCGTGGTCCAGCTGTTGGAGCTCTGCAGCAGTTGGAACAAGTCTACCACTCATCATAGTAAATCGTGTCATGCCATAAAGATGACGGAAGAAACTCTCATCACGAGCATGTCTCTCCGCAGTAGTAAGGTTGACACCATTAGTTGTTTCAGGATCTTTGACCTTTGTGAGGTCAACTTTCTTTGGGTTATGTGGGAGTTTGTGATTATCTGGTTCCTCTTGGATATCCTCCTTCCGCAAGATTGCTGTCAACAGATTACCAAAAGTGAAGTGGGACCTTTTGTGGAGTCTGCCTTCCGCATTGTAGAGCGAATGATTGCCCCAAAGTTGATAGGGACATTCGTCATCAAAGAATAGACCAAACACACTCTATCGCTTGATATTTTGGTGTATTGAGTCCCAGGAATAAGGCATGAGTTGACAATACGCAACCAGATTCTTGCTTCCCTATTCAATAGAGCATAGGGGAAGGTGTTGTGTCGTTCGGTGTCTTGGTGTCAGCCCCACCTTGCCATGGATCTACTTCCACAAAGTGTGTGTCGTATTTATCTATAAGGAGGCCTACTGTACAGCTCTTTGAATGGTGCTGGGTCGACCGAAGGTAAGCCAAGAAAGGAGTTGATCAAATCCGCGTTGCGCTGTAACACTTGGCCCCGAAACTTGACTTCGTTGCCTGTGATTTTCGGCGACCAGTTGGCATAGAATTCCCTTGTCAAATCGAGATTACATTCTCCCATGTCGCGGAAGATGAAATCCAGATTCAACGCCATTATTTTCGCCAACATAAGCGGCTCCTTCTTCGCTAGGGTGTCCTTATTGATCAAGTCGACGTGAACATATTTTCTTTCCTTGTTGTTCTTGTACCATTCTTTGGCTTCCTCCTCAAGAACCCATTTTATTCCAAACATTCGGCGGGGTAGTTGCATGGAGGATGATTCTCCTTGGTCCCTGCGACCTCTCTTCTTGCCCTTTTGGGAAGTGGTAGCCTTATCTTGTTACGCTTTAGGTGCCATTGTTCCTGAGACTTAAACAATATTCATGTTAGCATCAACTCAAAGGAAACAATCTATAAACAAGCCGTCGGGGTACCACCCCACACTTAGGTTCATTAATACAAAACAGTGAAGTGAATGTAGTCAATTACTTGAACTTCGTCGACATACGTTTTAGGAACTATATTCCGACAAGAAAATCAGCGATTCATCACTACTTGCAGCCATTGCACTACTTTCATGTTAGGTATAACAACACTACTACATAGGGGTTACATCATGGTATAGTTATTTTCAACAATCACAACCTCCTAAGTCGGTAGGCAACTATAAGTCTTATCCCGATGAACGGGATAGTCTAACATGTAAGTATCCAATGTAAGTATCCAAGTATCAAGCTTAAGCAATTTTCATAACCATAGCAATTCCGTAAATAGTATAACCAGGCTAGAAAAACCAAATTCAAGTCGGAAACAAGTCAAGATTATCCTAACGTATATGTTTACTCACATGGTTTTTTATCAACAATCCAAACACACTAACATCACCAATAACCCTTCAAGATGTAGCAATGCATAATCGACATAGTAACTTAGTACTTACGAGAAATAGATGAAGAATAAAAGAGTACTTACGTGATTGGAGCCTTTGCAGATGGTCTTGTGAATTGGAAGAGCAAAATAGAAAAATTTTGGGATGAATTGGGTGGATGTGCGGCGCCTTTAGGTCAATTTCCATAGTGGTTATGTTTCAAGACTAAGTCACCTTTATATAGGAAAAGAATGGGTCGAGTTTTGACCCATTTACAAACGGTTTTGGAGACAAAAATGACCTCTATGCGGTGCATAGTGCTTCGCATAATCATAGTATAGGCGGCGCATAGTGTAGTGCATTTAGGGACATATGCGGCGCATAGTGTATAGCATTTAGGGACATATGCGCCGCATAGTGTATAACATTTGAGATACTGAGACGTAATGCTATATCATAGGCGGCGCATAGTGTATAGCACACTTAAGCATGGGTGGCGCCTATGTCTTTGCACACTAGATTTCGAGACCTTATGCATCCTTATTCCTAACTTACCACCTTTACCATACAATACGTCCAAATCGTCATTTGAAACCAATCTCCTCGTTGAATACTTCTCGCACCTATATTTGCTCAAAACCAATGAAAACGATTAGTACGATGGGTTGCCTCCCACCAAGCGCCTTAGTTTTGGTCGTGGCATGACTCTTATTTTTGGATTTTCTCTTATCAAAAGCAAAACAAGTAATAGAACAAAAGAAAGACAAAACGATAAACGAAAAATGTTAAAACAATAAAACAATGGGCTGCCTCCCATCTAGCGCCTTATTTATTGTCGTGGCTCGACGTAGTTTCCTCGAGTACTTAGACTTCGTCAAGGTAAGTGATGGACATATAATTCATTGAGTCAAGAGGACCGATATAAGGTTTAACACGTTGGCCATTCACATTGAAGACAACACCATTATTGCCTTCCAATTCGACTACTCCAGACGAGTAGACTTGGATAACTTTGTATGGACCAGACCACTTAGACTTTAACTTACCTGGGAAGAGCTTCAATCTGGAGTTGAAGAGAAGTACCATATCACCACTTTGGAAGTTTTGTCGAACAATCCGCTGATCATGATACTTTTTCATCCGCTCCTTCTATAGGTCTGATCTTTCATATGCATGGAGATGGAACTCATCTAATTCATTCAGGTGCTCCAACCTCAGATTCTTAGCATCATCCCAATTCAAATTCAATTGCTTCAATGCCCACAATGCCTTATGCTCGATCTCGATGGGTAAGTGACAAGCCTTCCCATAAACTAGTTGATAAGGAGACATGCCAATGGGTGTTTTGAATGCAGTCCTGTATGCCCATAGTGCATCATCAAGCTTCCTAGACCAATCTTTCCTATTCGCATTGACCGTCTTCGCAAGGATTTGCTTGATCTCGCGATTGGAAACTTCCACTTGTCCACTAGTTTGGGGATGATAAGGCGTAGCTACCTTATGTTGCTTGACACCATACTTGGCCAAATCTGATTTGAATAGCTTATTGCAAAAGTGAGATCCTCCATCACTTATGATAGTACGAAGTACTCCAAAGCGAAAGAAGATATTCTTCTTTAAGAATGATACAACACGCTTCTCTTCATTGTCGGCCAACGCTACAGCTTCCACCAATTTCGAAACATAATCTACAGCAACCAAGATGTACTTCATTCCAAACGAATTCACGAATGGACCCATGAAATCAATACCCCACACATCAAAAAGTTCTACCTCAAGAATTTTGGACATGGGTATCTCATGGTGCTTCGATATAGCACCTTGGCGCTGGCACTGGTCGCACCTTGTAACATAGTCGTAGGCATCTCTAAATATCGAAGGCCAATAATAACCACTTTTCAACACCTTTCTTGCTGTCCGATTACCTGCATAATGTCCTCCAACTTGGGAAGTGTGGCATGCTTCCAAAATATTAGGCACCTCTACATGGGATATATATCGTCGAATAATACCATCCGCGCATTGTCGAAACAAATATGGCTCATCCCAATAGTAGTATTGTACGTCATGCATAAACTTCCTCCTTTGGTGGTAAGATAAATTGGCAGGTATCATATTGCTCACCACGAAATTTGCAAAGTCGGCATACCATGGTAATTTTTCCATTGTTGTCGCTAATATCTCTTTGTCTGGGAATGCATCATCAATTTGAATTTCAGGTTGTGCCACATGCTCATTCTCAAGTCGAGATAGGTGGTCGACCACTTGGTTCTCGCAACCTCTTCTATCTTTGACCTCGAAATCGAACTCTTGCAGTAGCAATACCCATCAAATCAACCTTGGTTTCACATCCTTCTTTGTCATGAGATACATAAGAGCTGCATGGTCTGTATGAATGATAACCTTAGTTCCCAATAGATAGGCATGAAACTTCTCAAACGCATACACAACCGCTAAGAGCTCTTATTCTGTCACAGTGTAGTTCCGTTGGGCTTCATTTAGGACCTTACTTGCATAGTAGATAGGATGAAATAATTTTTCCTTTCTCTGACCAAGAACAGCACCAACGGCTATACCAATAGCATCACACATGACTTCGAATGGGAGAGACCAATTTGGTGCTACCATGATAGGGGCTTCAATGAGTTTTGCTTTGAGGCATTCAAATGCCTTTAAGCAATCTTCATTAAAGTCAAACTTCGCATCTTTCTCCAATAGTTTGCATAATGGACTAGCAATTTTGGAGAAGTCTTTAATGGACCGACGATAGAAACCTGCATGGCCGAGAAAACTACGAACTCCTTTCACCGAAATTGGAGGCGGTAGCTTCTCAATAACCTCTATTTTTGCTCGATCAACCTCTATTCCTCTTTCGGAGATTTTGTGCCCAAGAACGATTCCTTCTTTTACCATAAAGTGGCATTTCTCCCAATTTAGCACAAGGTTGAATTCTACACATCTTTGCAACGCCATGCATAGGTTCGCCAAGCACGCCTCAAAATACTCACAACAACTGAAAAATCATCCATGAATACCTCCAAAGTGTCTTCAACCATCTCAGAAAAAATAGACATCATACAGCGTTAAAAGGTGGATGGTGCGTTACATAACCCGAATGGCATACGTTTTGAAGGCAAACGTACCATATGGGTATGTAAACATTGTCTTCTCTTGGTCTTCGGGGGCAATACAAATCTGATTGTATCCTGAATAACCGTCCAAGAAACAAAACCATCTTTTCCCCGCTAATCGATCTAGCATTTGGTCCATGAATGGCATTGGGAAGTGATCTTTGAGTGTCCAAGAATTCAGCTTTTGGTAGTCCATGCATACTCTCCATCCAGTGACGGGTCTGAATGGAATAAGATCATTCTTAGCATTCGCGACCACCGTCATACCTCCTTTCTTGGGAACACATTGTACCGGGCTTACCCATAAACTATCAGAGATTGGATATATAACTCCTGCGTCTAACCACTTGATAATTTCCTTTTTCACCACTTCTTGCATAGGTGGGTTTATACGTCTTTGATGTTCAATGGTGGGTGTGCAATTTTCTTGAAGCTGAATTTTATGTGTACAAATACCTGGTGGAATACCAATAATATCCACAATGGTCCATCCAATGGCTCGTATATACTTGCGTAGAATAGCAATAAGAGCTACAACTTGTTGCTCACCCAAATCGGCTGCCACAATAACTGGAAGTGTGTTTCTGCTTCCTAAGCATGCGTACTTTAAATGACTTGGCTCCTTCAATTCTAACGTGGGTGGATATTCAATAGATGGCTTAGCTGGTGGTGTGGGTCGATTCTTGAGATCAAGGTCCAGCTTCTTGGGAGCATAGTGATATGTCCCTAATCCCGATAGAGCACAAATAGCTTCTTCACAATTTTCAGCATCCTCATTCTCTCCATTCATAAGCACAACCTCCAAAGGGTCATCAATAATTTGTTCTTCTTCAAGTAATTCTTTCTCATCATCAAAGAAAACATCAGCCACCAAAAATACACTTAGATCTTTCGGTTGCTTCATTGATTTACACACATCAAAGTGAACCACTTCGTCATTTATTCAGAATGAAAGCTCATTAGCTCTCAAATCAATAAGCACACTTCCCGTAGCAAGGAAAGGGCACCCCAAGATTATGGGAACTTCTTAGTCTGCTTTACAATCCAAAATAAGAAAGTCTGCCAGAAAGATGAATGAAGAAACCTTTATCAATACGTCAAATAGAATACCAACAGGTCGTTTTACCGACCTATCCGCCGTGACGAGCCTCATATTGGTTGGAGTAGGATCACCCAACCCCAACTTCTTGTAGATTGATAATGGCATCAAATTGATGCTGGCTCCATAATCACATAATGCTTTGGCAAAATTCAAAGATCCAATGGTGCAAGGAATAGTGAAAGCTCTGGGGTCGGCCTTCTTCTGAACTATCGATCGGGTAGCAATTGCACTACAATGATGCACATCTTATATCAACTCATAACTTGCTGCCCGATTCTTAGTAAAAAGATCCTTCATAAATTTCGCATACCCAGGCATTTGTTCAAGTGCCTCCACCAATGGAACATTAATGCTCAACTGGTTTAACATAGTCATGAATTTGCTGAACTTTGTGTCATCCGCCACCTTCTTCAATCTTTGGGGAAAAGGTGGTGGTGGGTATGGAAGTGTTCTCTCCACGGTTTTCTTCTCCTCTTGCTTCTGTTTTACAGATTTTTCAGGTTGCACAGAACTGGGTGAGGCGTCCTTATCATCAGGAGTAGGTGTTGTGGCATCTTCTCCTTTTGCGTTGTCATCCATGCCCGCAACTTTGTCAACTACTTGCTTGCCTTTTTCTGAAGTTTCCAGCACCTTACCACTTCTGGTAGTGATGGACATGCATGACCCATCATTCCTTGGGTTTTGCACAGTATCACTAGGTAAGGTGCCAGCCTTTCTTTGATTAAGTACTGCTGAAAGTTGGCTCAATTGCTGCTCTATTTGCTTGATTAAAGTGGAATAAGAATCAACTAATTGTTTCATTGAGGACAAATCATTAATTACCTCCGTAACTCCCGCGCTCGTTGCTTCCACTCCTTTGAATAATTTAGCCATCATGTCTTCCATACATCCAAAATTAGATGTGGTGGTGTCACGTCTACCAGGGGGAACGTACAAACCACTCTTTTCATTCTTGTTCTTCCAACTACCTTGGTCCTTGTTTCCAGATTTATCATAATAGTTCCGACCTTGGTTTCCTTGGGTATTACCTCGAAAACCCCCCTGATTGTTCAAGTAGTTGGCTTCTTTTTCCGAATCAGATTCGTCTCTTCCGTTTGACGCAATAGCTTTCACTTTTTTGGTCTTCCCTTATAATAAATGATTTGTAAGAAGATCCATTTGAGTTTTCATGTGTGCCATATCCTGATCACGTTTTTCTTCTCTTTTTCTTTGGTCTACAGTTATGCCAATAGACAAAGTGGAGCTTGCTACCTCAGAATCCCTGGTATGGCAAGATCTACTTTGTTTCGTCATACGATCCAGCATATTGCTTGCTTGACCAAAGGTGAGGTCCATAAAAGATCCTCCAGCTGCGTTATCCACCACTGGTTTAGTTATTGAATTCAAGGCTCTATACAACATCTCCATTAGGTGGACATTAGTCATGTGATGGTTTGGGTATCTCACTAGCTTTGTATTGAACCTCTCCCATGTTTCATGGAGAGCTTCAGTGGGAAGCTGACGAAAGTTGCTGATTTCATCTCTCAATTGTGCTCTTTTATATGGCAGAAAGAATCTTTCTAAGAAAGCGTCTCTCAATTGCCTCCAATTTATAATAGAATCAGGAGTCAGCCCATTCAACCATAGAGTTGCCTCCCCAGACAGAGACAATGGAAATAGACGTAATCGAATTGCATTCTGACTAACACCAGGATTGTCAAATGACTTGCATGTAGAAACAAAGTTGATGAGATGCATATTCGGATCATCGCCTGCTAGTCCACCAAATAATCCCTTGAGTTGCAATAACTGAATCATGGTGCTTATGATGTTGAACTTGGCTCCGGGCGCTAATGGTGGTAGAATTATGGCTCCAGTGGATCCGGCACCATCAAGATCATCATCATCATTGTCGAAAGCTGGCTGCATAGGTTGGCGATCATACCTAAACCGTGCTTGTCGACCTCTTCTGTTGACAGGTGTTATAATTTCAGCATCACGCCTTGGGTTTAGTAACTCGTCATCACCTAAATCCTCATCGTCAGGATTTGTTGCTCGCCCAGGGTTATCAATGTTTTGTTGGTGTACTTGAGCGGCAGTAAGAGCAGCTAATCTCGCTTGCTCCTGTTGAGCAGCCATCCTTTCGATTTCTGCTTGTGCTTCCATTCTGCCAATACGTTGTGGTTCAGGATTGATAGGTAATAACGGTTGACCAGAACTTCGAGTATGGGGTATGCACTAAATAAAAACCTGCAGAAAACAAAAACAAAAACTAAAGGTAAAAGTACGAGAATCTTTGACCAAAGGGTCTAGTAATTATCACGAACTTGATTGACACTCGTATTCCCCGGCAACGGTGCTAATTTTTGATAACGCTCAAGCTATAGCTCTCGTGGGAGTGTAAAGCAGTCGCTAGCAAATATAGAACCCAACCTGGGTTAGGTATCGATCCCACAGAGAATAGCTTGGCCAACAAGTAAGCAAAATTACTAAACTTTTGGTGCAAGTCTCAAAAAAGGGGGATTCTTGTCGTGCAAGTAATGTAAATAAAACAATGAAGTAAAAGCTGAAAATAGCAAAGTAAAAAGAGAAGGATTGTTACGTAAGTTGTAAACAATGAGAATTGAAGCGTTGGTGTTATGTTTACCTCCTGAGTTATACGTCTCTATTGGCTATGAGTGTGTAGAATTGTGACTTGCATGTGCTTATAGAGAATTGTATTCGATGGTAAATCCAGGCGTCTTTCGACCTATTCGAGGATTATTTCACTTTAACTCTTTCGAGCTTAAAGAGTGTCTAACGGTACCAATTCTCCAAAAGGTTAGTCCAGTTACAGTACTAGCTTTTTAATAGGAAAGGGTGTCCTACTACCTTGACACTATCTCTTTTCCAAACAAATAACCTTTCTTTCGAACAAGATAAATGTTATACTGGCGTATTCTTGCGTTTGCAACCACAAAGAATGTAGATTAAGATGAAGAGAATAATGATATAAGCAGTATACGTGTCACGAACTCACAAACTCACAGCAATAGATAGTATCTCAGTTGGCTTCCATAACCCCAACAGAGAAGTTTAGTTACCCATGAATGCAAAGGAGATCACGATTGACATTGTTATTATATCACAATATTGGTTAATTGCGTGTAGCTCAAGTGATAGGCGTGAGGCGTGAATTCCTTAGCAAAGTAACAGTTCTCTTATTGCGGGTTTTAAGAATAGAAGAAAATAAGATTAATGGAAATATTAGAGGAGTTGTAGAATTGTTGTGGTGGAAGAAGAGAGGGATGGAAGAAGATTAATTGTTGAATAGCAGATTGTTAAAAATCTCGAGCATGATAGGGTATTTATAACACCCATATCCTAATCCTACTAGGTAAATAAATATCTAACCAAATCCTACTAGGCTAATGGAATACTTAACCAAAATGTACTAGGTTAATGTAACATTATCATAATCCAAATAAACTAATGAAATACATAACCCAATTGTACTAGGTTAATGCATCATTGTTCAAATCCAACTAAGTTACTGCAAGTCCCCAAAGTCTTCAAAAATGCTGTTTTAGCCCGGGACAGTTTTGCCATGTAGCGTTTTTGGTCCTTACGTGCGTAAACTCCCTTTCCTTCCTTCATGAGCTTTCTTTTGCGTCAAGTAAGCCATAAAATGCTGAATTCTGCATCATTTATACCTGAAACTTTGCTAATCATGTTCGTTATCTCACTTATAGGAAAAAGGACTAAAAGTGCATGAAATATATAATTTGTTCTCAAAACATGGCACAAATATGGGCAAAATATATTGATATAGGCGCGTAAATTCGCCTATCATCACTATCCCCTATGTTGACATAGGCGGAGCCTATCCTATCACCTTTTTTGACATAGGTGGCGCCTAACCTATCGCCTGTATGAGGCAGTGAGCATAGGCAATGGCATAGGCGGCACCTAACCTATTGCCTATGTTGACATTGGCGGCTCCTAACCTATCGCCTATGTTCACATAGGCGGCGCGCAACCTATCGCCTATGTTGACATAGGTTGTCGCTAACCTATTGCCTATGTGAGGCTGTGAGCATAGGCAATGGCATAGGCGGCGCCTAACTTATCGCCTATGTTGACATAGATGGAGCCTAACCTATCGCCTATATTAACATAGTCGGCACCTAACCTATCGCCTATGAGAGGCTGTGAGCATTGGAAATGACATAGGCAGCGCCTAACCTATTGCCTATGTTGACATAGGTGGTGCCTAACCTATCGCCTATGTTGCCATTGGCGGTGCCTAACCTATCGCCTATGTTTCTATAGCTGGCGCCTAACCTATCACCTATGTCGACACAGGTAGCGCCTAACCCATCGCCTATGTAAGCCAACGAGCATAGGAAATGGCAAAGGCGGCGCCTAACCTATCGACTATGTTGACATAGGTGGCGCTTAACCTATCACCTATGTGAGGCAATGAGCATAGGCAATGGCATAGGCGGCGCCTAACCTATCGCCTATGTGAGGCAGTGAGCATAGTCAATGGCATAGGTGGTGCTTAACCTATCGCCTATATTGACATTGGCAACGCCAAACCTATCGCCTATGTTGACATAGGCGACATCTAACCTATCGCCTATGTGAGGCAGTAAGCGTACGCAATGGCATAGGCGGCGCCTAACCTATCGCCTAAGTGACGTATTGAATATAGTCGATTGGAAATGTGGCGCACTCTTTGTCGAAAAGGTCCTTTCACTCAATGTGATGTATTTTTCCAAAATCATAACAGACTAACCATACTCTTATCACCAAGCACTACTACAAAATCCAGTTAACCATTATGAGTGTAGCATTGAAACAACTATAGAACATGAAAGAAGAACTTAGTTGGTGATAAATTCATGAAAAATCGGGAAGGTGATCCTGCATGATTAGATGAGAAATGAGAAGGGCTTGGAAAAGGAAAGGTTGATTGGGCGTCGCTTAGGTTTAAGAATAATTGAGAGGGGTTTAAGGGTAGAGGATATATTTATAAGATGAAATATGGGTCGGGTTGGTCCATTCAAAAATGGGTTATTAGACAAAACATACATATATAGGCGGTGCCCATGGACTTGCCTAAGCATAAGTAGGTGGAGCCTACCCTATTGCCTATGTTGATATAGGCGTAGCCTAACCTATCGCCTATGTTGACATAGGTGGTGCCTAACCTATCACTTATGTGAGGCAGTTAGCATAGGCAATGGCATAGGCGAAGCCTAACCTATCTCCTATGTTGACATAGGCGGCGCCTAACCTATCGCCTATGTTGACATAGGTGGCGCCTAACCTATCGCCTATGTGAGGCGGTGAGCATAGGCAATGGAATAGGCAGAGCCTAACCTATCACCTATATTGACATAGGCAGCGTCTAACCTAGCACCTATGTTGACATAGGCGGCGCCTAACCTATCGCCTATGTTGACATAGGTGGCGCCTAACCTATCTCCTATGTGAGGCGGTGAGAATAGAAAATGGCATAGGCGGCGCCTAACCTATGGCATATATTGACATAGGCGGCGCCAAACCTATCGCCTATTATGACATAGGCGGCACCTAACCTATCGCCTATGTTGACATAGGTGGGACCTAACCTATCACCTATGTGAGTCGGTGTGCATAAGCAATGGCATTGGCAGTGCCTAAACTATCACCTATGATGACAAAAGCGGCACCTAACCTATCGCCTATGTTGACATTGTGGGTGCATATCCTATCGCCTATGTGAGGCAGTTAGCATAGGCAATGGCATAGGCGACGCCTAACCTATCTTTTATGTTGACGTAGGCGGCGCCTAACCTATCGCCTATACTGACATAGGCGGCGCCTAACGTAATGCGTATATGAGGCACTGAGCATAGGCAATGGCATAGGTGGTGCCTAACCTATCGCCTAAGTGCGACATTGAGCATAGACGATTTGAAATGTTGCGCACTCTTGGTCGAAAAGATCCTTTCACTCAATGAGATGTTTTTTCCTAAAATCATATCAAACTAACAATACTCTTATCACCAGGCACTAATACAAAATCCAGTAAATCGTTGTGAGCATAGCTATGAAACAACTACGGAACATGAAAGAACAACTTACTTGGAGATAAATTCGTGATGAATAGGGAAGGTGAGCCTGCAAGATTAGATGAGAAAATAGAAGGGCTTGGAATGAGAAAGGTTGTTTGGGCAGCGCTTAGGTTTAAAAAAAATTGAGTGGGGTTTAACGGTAGAGGAGATATTTAAAAGATAAGACATGGGTCGGGTTGGTCTATTCAAAAAGGGGTTATTAGGCAAAAATTACGCTGATAGGCGGCACCCATGGACTCGCCTTAGCATAAGTAGGCAGCGCCTAACCTATTGCTTATGTTGACATTGGCGGCGCCTAACCTATCGCCTAAGTTAACATAGGTGGCACGTCACCTATCGCCTATGTGATGCAGTGAGCATAGGCAGCGCCTAACCTATTGCCTATGTTGACATAGGCGGCACCTAACATAACGCCAATGTTGACATAGACGGTGCCTAACCTATCGCCTATGTTGACATAGGCGGCTCCTATCCTATCACATATGTTGACATAGATGGCGCCTAACCTATCGCCTGTGTGAGGAAGTGAGCATAGGCAATGGCATAGGTGGCACCTAACCTATTGCCTATGATGACATTGGTGGCGCCTAACCTATCGCCTATGTTGACATAGGCGGCGCGTAACTTATCGCCTATGTTGACATAGGTGGTCCCTAACCTATCGCCTATGTGAGGCAGTGAGCATAGGCAATGGCGTATGCGGCGCCTAACCTATCGCCTATGTTCACGTAGGCGGTGCCAAACCTATCGCCTATATTAACATAGTCGGCACCAAACCTATCGCCTATGAGAGGCTGTGAGGATTGGAAATGGCATAGACAGTGCCTAACCTATTGCCCATGTTGACATAGACAGCGCCTAACCTATCGTCTATGTTGCCATTGGCCGCGCCTAACCTATCGCCTATGTTTCTATAGCTGGCGCCTAACCCATCACCTATGTTGACATAGGTGGCGCCTAACCAATCGCCTATGTGAGCCAGCGAGCATAGGAAATGGCAAAGGCGGCGCCTAACCTATCGCCTATGTAGACATCGGTGGCGCCTAACCTATCGCCTATGTGAGGCAGTAAGCATAGGCAATGGCATAGGCGGCGCCTAACCTATCGCCTATGTGAGGTAGTGCGCTGATAACGCTCAATCTACAGCTCTCGTAGGAGTGTAAAGCGGTCGTTAGCAAATATAGAACCCAACCTGGGTTGGGTATCGATCCCACAGGGAATAGCTTGGTCAACAAGTAAGCAAAATTAATAGACTTTTGGTGCAAGTCTCGTAAGAAGGGGGGATTGTAATAAGTAACCAAAGTAATGAAATAAAAGCTGAAAATAATAAAGTAAAAAGAGAAAGATTGTCACGTTGGTTGTAAACAATGAGAATTGAGGCGTTGGGGTTATGTCCACCTTCTGAGGTATACGTCTCTATTGGCTATGAGTGTGTAAAGTCTTGACATGCAATTGCTTATAGAGAATTGTAGTCGATGGTAAATCCAAGCGTCTCTCGACCTAAACAAGGACTATTTCACTTTAACTCTCTCGAGCTTAAAGTGTGTCTAGCGGTACAAATTCTCCAAGAGGTTAGTCCAGTTACGGCACTAGCTTTTTAATAGGAAAGGGTGTCCTACTACCTTGACATTATCTCTTTTCCAGACAAATAACCTTTCTCTCGAACAAGTTAAATGTTAGACTGGCGTTAGTCTATGCGTCTTCTTTTCTAGACAAGTAACCTTTCTCTCGAACAGGTTAGATGTTAGAATGGCGTGTTCTTGTGTTTGAAACCGCAAAGATTGTAGATTTAAGATGAAGAGAATAATGATATAAGCAATATACGTGTCTTGAACTCACAAGCTCATAGCAATAGATAGTAACTCATTCGGCTTCCATAACCCCAACTAAGAGGTTTAGTTACCCATGAATGCGAAGGATATCACGTTTTGCATGGTGGATGGCGTGAATAGTAGGTGTTTGGCGTGTGGTTTTGGTGATTCCATAGCAAGTAACGATTCTCTTGTTGTGGAATAGAAGAATAGATTAGAAGTGTTTGTAGTGGAAGATGAGAAAGATGGAAGAAAATTAATAGTTTAAGAATGAATTTCTTGAATGAAGGGAGGAGTTGCCTCCACTAAGGGAGGACTTTTTTAAAATCTCTAGCATGATAGGGTATTTATAATACTCCTATCCTACTCCTACTAAGCTAATGAAATAAATAACCAAATCCTACTAAACTAAGGAAATACTTAACCCATTTGTACTAGGTTAATGTAACATTCTCCTAATCCAAATAAACTAATGAAATGCATAACCCAATTGTACTAGGTTAATGTATCATTGTCAAAATCCAGCTTTGTGTCTGTAAGTCCCCAAAGTCTTCAGAAATGCTGTTTTAGTCCTGGACAGATTTTCCATGCAGTCCCCAAAGTATTCAGAAATGCTGTTTTAGCCCGGGACAGATTTTCCATGCAGCAGATTTGGTCCTTTAGGCGTCCAGCTCCTTTCCACTTCGTTTGTGATCTTTCTTTTGCGTCAAGTAAGCCATAAAATGCTGTATTTTGCATCATTTATACCTGAAACTTTCCTAATCATGTTTGTTAGCTCATTTACAGGAAAAAGGACTAAAAGTGCATGAAATAGATAATTAGTTCTCAAAACTAGGCTAAAATATGGGCAAAATATATTGATATAGGCGCGTAAATTCGCCTATCATCAACACCCCACACTTGAAGCTTTGTTCGTCCTCGAACAAAATATCATGTCCTTCTAAGCATCGACTTAAGGTTTTTACAGAAACAACACAAAACATTCTTCAAGACAAGCACAACAATTATCAACGAAGAGTAGCTTTCCGATTATAAGTAGAAACAATTTAACCTCAAGCATAGACTCGTGATGGTGATCAACTCGCATGCAAACGTTAAGGTGCATAGAATCATATACAACTATCCAAGACTCATCAACCATGTGTGTCTCACAATATAGTACCCATAATCACTCACAAATATAGCATATTTTTCAAACATGGGTATCAAAGTGTCCTTGCTCTCACTCTCACAAAGAATTCATATGTAGCAACTAATGACCATAAGCTTGCCCTTAATGTAGTACTCTACTAAATGTCGGAATGTTAAGATTAGGATCAAGTAGGTCTTTTGATGGTTGTAATGTAGGCTAAGGGACGGGTAGGATCAGCTATTTTGGCCAGAAATAGTGACTAGGTTCCTAAGCACTTTAATACATCACATTGTATCATTGACACTTTTTTCTTTCAACCTTTCTTCTTTCTTTTATTCTACCACCCTTGTTCTCCTCTTTTTGTTTTTCAATTTTAAGCACAACTCACTTTTCAGCTTTCTTTTCCTTTTTCTTTTCACAACATACCTCTTATGATAGCACTTTCTTCCTTTTCCATAACACATTCAAGCACCATTTACAATTTATAGCATCATACTCACCCAATTTCCTCTTATGTTGTCACATGACTTGTTCACTTTAAAGCACTTAGGAATTTGGATCAAATTACGGTCTTGAAAAAAAATGGATTAGGCTTACATACAAGGTTGTCAAAGAAATAGGCTAAAGGCTCAAAAGGGTTTACTAGGATGATTTACATGGGTAGGAAAAACTGAAGGTTAACATGTATAGGTTGCCAAAGAAATGCCTAAATCATATCCTAAACTTACACTCCTTATTTTCGCTTTGCATACATACCAGGCAAGTTCTAGCATCAGCCACAAACATAGAATATACTATTAATCTCACACACACAAGGCACATGGTCGACTTGCTTGGAAGTAATATAGACTCTCGACCCAATCAATTGAAGGAATTGAATCACACAATATCACATAATGAGTCACAACTAGAGCCTAAAAGTCTCAATAGTCACAATTGTAATACATACTCTTGTTATAATCTCATGCTGCCTATCAAAATAATTTCATGCGAAGCTAGAAAGATTTTACTCCTAAAAAAAACATCAAACAAAAAAAATGGACTAAAATAAACAAAGTAAACAAACATAGGTGCAAACAAAGAAGTATAGCATGCGATACCGCCACCCCACACTTAGTCGGGACACTGTCCTCAGTGGAAAATAAATATGAGGAACCTGGTTGGTCGGACTTATTCTCTATGTCTGGGGTTATACCCCTTGCATTGGAATCATCATCATAGTCGTCATCCTTAGAAGTTCCTCATAAGTATCCCACTTAATTCCAAGCGTGAGTCGGGGTATTTGCTGCGAGGAGGGTTCTCCTTGGTCCTTGCAACTTCTCTTTTTGCCCTTTTGGGAGGTGGTAGCCTTCTCCTTGCCTTGTCTCGCTTTAGGTGCCATTGTACCTGAGACTAGAAATAGTGTTAGTTGCAGCACAATCTCACTTGATACAATCTATAAGCAAGTACTAGGGGTACCACCCCACACTTAGTTTTGTTGCACAAATCAGCGAGGTGAACGTAGTCGATTTACTCAGATTTCGTCAACATACGTTTTAGGCTTGTCTTCCAGCAAGAAAATCAGCATTGTATCACTTATTTGCAGGCATTGGACTACTTTCATGGTAGATATAGCAACACTATGACATAGGGGTTACCACATGGAATCGTTATTCTTACAACAAGCACAACCTCCTAAGTCGATAGGCACTATAATCTTATCCCGATGGCCGGGATAGTCTAACATGTAAGCATCCAAACAACACTCTTAAGCAATATTCATAGCCATATCAATTCAGCAAATATCATAACAATGCTATTGAAACCAAATTCAAGTCGGAAATAAGTCAAGAATTCCCTACGTATATGTTCACTCACATGATTATGCAACAACAATTCGAACACATGGACATCACCAACTGATGATAGGCGAATTTACGCGCCTATATCAATATATTTTGCCCATATTTTAGCCTAGTTTTGAGAACTAATTATCTATTTCATACACTTTTAGTCCTTTTTCCTGTAAATGAGCTAACAAATGTGATTAGGAAAGTTTCAGGTATAAATGATGCAAAATACAGCAATTTATGGCTTACTTGACGCAAAAGAAAGCTCACAAACGAGATGGAAAGGAGCTGGATGCATAAAGGACTAAATCTGCTGCATGGAAAATCTGTCCCGGGCTAAAACAGCATTTCTGAAGACTTTGGGGACTTACAGACACAAAGCTGGATTTTTGCCATAATACATTAACCTAGTGCAATTAGGTTATGTGTTTCATTATTCTATTTGGATTATAATATTGTAACCTTACCCTAGTACATTTGGGTCAAGGATTTCATTAGTATATTAGGATTTGGTCATTTATTTCATTAGCTTAGTAGGAGTAGGATAGGAGTATTATAAATACCCTATCATATTAGAGATTTTGATTCATTCTTCAACTATCAATACAACTATTAATTTTCTTTCATCTTCCACCACAAACACTTCTAATCTATTCTTCTATTCATCTATTCCACAACAAGAGAATCGTTACTTGCTACGGAATCACCAAAACCACACGCCAAACACCTACTATTCACGCCATCCACCATGCAAAACGTGATATCCTTCGCATTCATGGGTAACTAAATCTCTTAGTTGGGGTTATGGAAGCCGAATGAGTTACTATCTATTGCTATGAGCTTGTGAGTTCAAGACACGTATATTGCTTATATCATTATTCTCTTCATCTTAAATCTACATCCTTTGCGGTTCAAACACAAGAACACGCCATTCTAACATCTAACTTGTTCGAGAGAAAGGTTATTTGTCTAGAAAAGAAGACGCATAGACCAACGCCAGGCTAACATTTAACTTGTTCGAGAGAAAGGTTATTTGTCTGGAAAAGAGATAATGTCAAGGTAGTAGGACACCCTTTCCTATTAAAAAGCTAGTGCCGTACCTGGACTAACCTCTTGGAGAATTCGTACCGATAGACACGCTTTAAGCTCGAGAGAGTTAAAGTGAAATAGTCCTTGTTTAGGTCGAGAGACGCTTGGATTTACCATCGACTACAATTCTCTATAAGCAATTGCATGTCAAGACTCTACACACTCATAGCCAATAGAGACGTATACTTCTGAAGGTGGACATAACCCCAACGCCTCAATTCTCATTGTTTACAACCAACGTGACAATCTTCCTCTTTTACTTTGCTATTTTTCAGCTTTTATTTCATTACTTTGGTTACTTATTACAATCCCCCCATTCTTACGAGACTTGCATCAAAAGTCTAATAATTTCACTTACTTGTTGACCAAGCTATTCTCTGTGGGATCGATACCCAACCCAGTTGGGTTCTATATTTGCTAACGACCGCTTTACACTCAAACGAGAGTTGTAGATTGAGCGTTATCAAAAATTGGCGCCGTTGCCGGGGAATACAAGTGTCAATCAAGTTCGTGAAAATTACTAGACCCTTTGGTCAAAGATTCTCGTACTTTTACGTTTAGTTTTTGTTTTTGTTTATTGCAGGTTTTTCTTTTAGTGCATGCCCCATACTAGAAGTTCTGGTCAACCGTTATTACCAATCAATCCGGAACCGCAACGAATTAGAAGAATGGAAGCACAAGCGGAAATCGACAGGATGGCTGCTCAACACGAGCAAGCAAGATTAGCTGCTCTTGCCGCTGCTCAAGTCCAACAACAAAACATTGATAATCCTGGACGAGCAACAAATCCTGACGATGAAGATTTAGGAGATGACGAGTTGATCAACCCAAGGCATGGCGCTGAAATGGCAACACCTGCCAACAGACGAGGTCGACAAGCTCGGTACAGATATGATCGCCAACCTTTGCAACCAGATTTTGACGATGATGATGATGATCTTGATGGTGCCGGAGCCACTGGAGCTATAATTCCACCACCATTAGCGCCCGGAGCCAAGTTCAACATCACTAGCACCATGATTCAGTTATTGCAACTCAAGGGATTATTTGGTGGACTAGCAGGCGATGATCCGAATATGCATCTCATCAACTTTATTTCTACATGCAAGTCTTTTGACAATCCTGGAGTTGGTCAGAATGCTATTCGATTACGTCTATTTCCATTGTCTCTGTCTGGGGAGGCAACATTATGGTTGAATGGGCTGACTCCTGATTCTATTACAAATTGGAGGCAATTGAGAGACGCTTTCCTAGAAAGATTCTTTCCGCCATCCAAGAGGGCTCAATTGAGAGATGAAATCAGCAACTTTCGTCAGCTTCCCTCTGAAGCTCTTCACGAAACATGGGAGAGGTTCAAGACAAAGCTAGCGAGATGCCCAAACCATCACATGACTAATGTTCACCTCATGGAGATCTTATATAGTGCCTTGAATTCAGTAACTAAACCAGTGGTGGACAACGCAGCTGGAGGTTCTTTTATGGACCTCACCTTTGGTCAAGCAAGCAACATGCTAGATCGTATGACGAAACAAAGTAGAGCTTGGCATACCAGGGATTCTGAGGTAGCAAGCCCCACTTTATCTATTGGCATGTCTGCAGATCAAAGAAGGAGAGAAGAAGAACGTGATCAAGATATGGCGCACATGAAAACCCAAATGGATCTTCTTACAAAGCATCTATTAGGGAAGACTGAAAAAGTGAAATCTATTGCGTCAAAAGGAAGAGACGAATCTGATTCAGAAGAGGAGGCCAACTACTTGAACAATCAGGGTGGTTTCCGTGGGAATGCCCAAGGAAACCAAGGTCGGAACTATTATGATAAATCTGGAGGTAAAGACCAAGGTAGTTGGAAGAAAAATAATGAAAATAGTGGTTTGTACGTTCCCCCTGGTAGACGTGATACCACCACATCTAATTCTATGGAAGACATGATGGCTAAGTTATTGAAAGGAGTGGAAGCGACGAGCGCGGGAGTTAAGGAGGTGATTGACGATTTGGCCTCCATGAAGCAATTAGTTGATTCTCATTCCACTTCTATCAAGCAACTAGAGCAGCAATTCAGTCAACTTTCAGCAGCACTCAACCAAAGAAAAGCCGGCACCTTGCCTAGCGATACTGTGCAAAACCCAAGGAATGATGGGTCATGCATGGCCATCACTACGAGGAGTGGTAAGGTGCTGGAAACTTCAGCAGAAGGCAAGCAAGTAGTTGACGGAACAGCAGGCATGGACGCCACACCTAGTGACGCCACTAGGGAAGACGTCTCAATATCCACTTCCAACGTCAAGGACGTGTTGCCTAGTGACGTGCAGCCTGAAAAAAATAATAAACGGAAGCAAGAGGAGAAGAAAGCCATGGAGAGAACACTTCCATACCCACCACCACCTTTTCCACAAAGATTGAAGAAGGCGGCCGATGACACTAAGTTCAGCAAATTTATGACCATGTTGAAGCAGCTGACTATTAATGTCCCATTGGTAGAGGCACTTGAACAAATGCCTGGGTATGCGAAGTTTATGAAAGATCTTTTGACTAAGAAGAGGGCAGCAAGCTATGAGCTGAAAGATGATGTGCATCATTGTAGTGCAATCGCTACAAGGTCGCTAGTTCAAAAGAAGGCAGATCCTGGAGCTTTCACTATTCCTTGCACAATTGGATCGTTGGATTTTGCTAAGGCATTGTGCGATTTGGGAGCTAGCATCAATTTGATGCCACTATCTATCTACAAAAAGTTGGGGTTGGGAGACCCTACACCAACCAATATGAGGCTCGTGATGGCTGATAGGTCGGTAAAACGACCTGTGGGTATCTTGAATGATGTGTTGGTGAAGGTTTCTTCATTCATATTTCCTGCCGACTTCGTTATTCTGGATTGTAAGGAGGATTCTGAAGTTCCCATCATCTTGGGACGTCCCTTCCTTGCAACTGGAAGTGTGCTTATTGACATGAAAGATAATGAGCTTTTGTTTCGAATTAATGACGAAGTGGTACGGTTTGATATACGCAAAACAATGAAGCAGCCCAGCGATATGAATGAGTCATCCATAACTGATGTTCATTATGAGGATACGAAAGCATTATCTATAGAGAAACAACCTACTGTTGAGCCATTATCTGCTGTGCCACTGAATGTTGAGCATGAGAATAATGAAGATTATGAAGAACTTATGGGTGATCTAACAGAAATAGAGTCTTGTACTCCTAAGCACCCGGGATGTGATCTCAAGAATCAACCAACAACCAAGACTCCCATTGATGAGCCACCAGTGCTAGAATCGCAAGAGCTCCCCGATTATCTAAGGTATGTGTTCTTGGAAACTAGAAATATACTTCCGGAGAGCGCAGATGATTTAAGTGAACAGCACGTAGAAGCTCTTATCTCTGCTCTGAAGAGATACAAGAGAGCTATGGGTTGGACTATTGATGATATAATTGGTGACTCTCCGGAGAAACGTAGGAGCCACCTTGAAGAAGATCGCATGCCCACAGGTAAGCCTCGTTGTCATCTAAATCCTTTCAGAAAATGATCCATCACTTACCTCGACGAAGTCTGAGTACTCGAGGTAACTAAGTCGAGCCACGACAATAAATAAGGCGCTAGATGGGAGGCAACCCATCGTTTTATCGTTTTATCGTTTTATCGTTTTTCCTTTCATCCTAGTACTTGTTTTGTTTTATGAAAAAACCAAAAATAAGAGTCGTGCCACGACCAAAACTAAGGCGCTTGGTGGGAGGCAACCCATCGTACTAATCGTTTTTATTGTGTTTTGAGCAAATATAGGTGCAAGAAGTATGCAACGAGGAGATGGATTTCAATTGACGATTTGGTCGCATTGTATGGTAAAGTCGGTAAGTTAGGAATGGTGATGCATAAGGCTATGGATTGAGCCTTTCTCACGTCATAATAGGCTTCGAGAAAGGCTAGGCCTTGGTAAAAATAGGTCACGAACGATGCACAACCTATTCTATAGCCTAAGGACTCGGAATCTAGTGTGCAATACACTATGCGCCGCCTATTCCTAGGTGTGCTTTTGACTATGCGCCGCCTATGCTATGGCATTTGAGATACTGAGACCAAATGCCATACCATATGCGCCGCATATGCCTAGATATGCCATACCATGTGCGGCGCATATGTCCCATTATGCCATGGACAATGCGCCGCATATACATGTGATATGCCGAGGGATATGCGCCGCATATAGGGTGATTTTGTCCCCAAATCCGATTGTAAATGGGTCATAACCCGACCCATACTCCTCCTATATAAAGGGGACTTGGTTTTTTATCACAAACACATTAGAAGTAACCCTAAAGGCGCCGCATATCATCCCAAATCCTCTCAAATTTTTCTTCCTTTGTTCTTCCAATCCACAACAACTTCTCCACAATCTTCAAGCAAGTAAGTGCTCTCTTATTCTTCATCTATTTATCGTAAGTATTACTTTACTATGCTTATTATAAAATGCTAACTCATGAGAGATTGGTGGTGATGTTCATGTGTGTGGATAATTGTTGCAAAATCGTGTGATTGATTATATACGTATGGAATTCATGACTTGTTTCCGACTTGAATTTTGTTTCAATGGCATTGTTGTGATACTTGCTGAACATATGTGGCCATGAATACTGATTGAGAGTGTGGTTTGAATGCTTGCATGATTAACCATCCCGGCCATCGGGATAAGGTTATAGTGACTATCGACTTAGGTGGTGGTGTTTGTTGTTCGAATAGCAATTCCATGTGGTAACTCCTATGTTATAGTATCGCTATATGCACCATGAAAGACGTCCATATGGCTGTTCATAAGTGATGTCATGCTGATTTTCTTGTCGGAATACAATCCTAAGACGTATGTCGACGAAGTCTGAGTACTCGACCACGTTCACTTCACCGATTTGTGCCAACAAGATTAAGCGTGGGGTGGTACCCCTAATGCTTGCATATAGATTGTCTGAAGTGCGATTGTGCTGCATCTAACATTATTTCTAGTCTCAGGTTCAATGGCACCGAAAGCAAGGCAAGGCAAGGAGAAGGCTACCACGACCCGCAAGGACAAAAAGAGAAGCCGAAAAGACCAAGGCGAATCATCTTCCGCACACCTACCACGCAGAATGTTCGGAATCAAATGGGTTCTTGAGGAAGAAGCCAAGGCATGGTACAGCAGCAACAAAGAAAAGAAATATGTGCACGTCGACTTAATCAACAAGGAGACCTTAGCAAAGAAGGAGCCGCAACTGTTGGCTAAGATAATGGCTTTGAAGCTGGATTTCATCTTCCGTGACATGGGAGAGTGCAATCTTGACTTGACAAGAGAGTTTTATGCCAACTGGTCGCCAAACACATCAGGCAACGAAGTCAAAATTCGGGGCCAAGTGTTACAGCTTACAGCGGATTGGATCAACTCGTTTCTAGGCCTACCTTCGGTCGACACTGCACCATACAAAGAGCTGTACAGCAGGCCTCCTTACAGAGCTATAAGACACACGCTTTGTGGAAGCAGATCGATGGCAAGATGGGGCAGACATAAGGAAATAGGCCGTCACAACACATTCCCCTATGCTCCACTAAATAGGGAAGCAAGAATCTGGATGCGCATTGTCAACTCATGCCTCATTCCTGGGACGCAATACACAAAGATATCGAGAGATAGAGTGTGTCTGGTTTATGCATTGATGACAAATGTCCCTATCAACTTTGGGGCAATCATTCGATCGACCATGAGAAAAGCCAGACTCCACAGCAGGTCCCATTTCACATTCGGCAATTTGTTGACAGCAATGTTGCGGAAGGAGGATATAGAAGAGGAACCAGCTGACCACAAACTCCCACATACCCCAAAGAAGGTTGACCTCACCAAGGTCAAAGATGCTGAAACCACGCATGGAGTCAACCTTACCACTGCGGAGAGACATGCTCGTGACGAGAGTTTCTTCCGTCATCTCTATGGCATGACACGATTCACTATGATGAGTGGTGGACGTATTCCAACTGCTGAAGAGCTCCAACAGCTGGACCACGACTACCCAATGAACAGACATGCCCGGGAGATGTGTGGAGTGGGAGTATATTTCGAGGAACCTCTTGATGATGACGTGCCAACTGATGATGATAGACGCTTGCCTGATTCTGATGCTGAGGAGAACTCTGACGATGACTCTTACGATGACTCGGACGAAGGGGGTATGACCCCCGATATTGAGGAAGAGTCCGACTAATCAGGTTCTTCGACTTTATTTTCCACTGAGGGCAGTGTCTAGTCTAAGTGTGGGGTGTCGGCAGAATCTGCATGCTATGTTTGTATGTTTGCTCTTGTTTATTTTGTTTTGAGTCCATGTTTTGAGTCCAAATTCCAAATTTTTTATTTTTTGTGATTTTTTTTCGTGTGACGTTTTTTTTATTTTTAGGAGTAAAATTTTTCTAGCTACGCATGAAATTATTTGGATAGGCAGCATGAGATTAGAACAAGAGTATGTGCTATAATTGTGACTATTGAGACATTTAGGCTCTAGTGGTGACTCATTATGTGATAGTGTGTGATTCAATTCCTTCACTTGTTGGGTCGAGAGTCTATATTACTACCAATCAAGTCGACCATGTGCCTTGTGTGTGTGAGATTAATAGCATATTCTATGTATGTGGCTGATGCTAGAACTTGCCTGGTATGTATGCAAAGCGAAAATAAGGAATGTAAGTTTAGGAGATGATTTAGGCATTTCTTTGGCAACCTATACATGTTTACCTTCAGTTTTTCCTACCCATGTACATTATCCTAGTTAAACCCTTTTGAGCCTTTAGCCTATTTCTTTGACAACCTTGTATGTAAGCCTAATCCATTTTTTTTCAAGACCGTAATTTGATCCAAATTCCTAAGTGCTTTAAAGTGAAAAAGTCATGTGACAACATAAGAGGAAATTGGGTAAGTATGATGCTTTAAATTGTAATGGTGCTTGAATGTGTTATGAAAAAAAAAGTGCTATCATAAAAGGTATTTTGTGAAAAGAAAAAGGAAAAGAAAGCTGAAAAGTGAGTTGTGCTTAAAATTGAAAAACAAAATAGGAGAACAAGGGTGGTAGAATAAAAGAGTAAAGAAAGGTTGAAAGAGAAAAAAGTTTCAATGACTCAAAGTGATGTATTAAAGTGCTTAGGAACTTAGTCACTATTTCTGGCCAAAATAGTCCTACCCGTCCCTTAGCCTACATTACAACCATCTAAAGACCTACTTGATCCTAATCTTAACATTCCGACATTTAGTAGAGTACTACATTAAAGGCAAGCTTATGGTCATTAGTTGCTACATATGAATTCTTTGTGAGAGTGAGTGCA
Organism: Capsicum baccatum var. pendulum; assembly: GCA_030864225.1. Lineage (NCBI taxonomy): Eukaryota > Viridiplantae > Streptophyta > Magnoliopsida > Solanales > Solanaceae > Capsicum > Capsicum baccatum. Next base: position 227,315,671 of record CM061555.1, on the reverse strand, counting down.
AGGATACTTTGATACCCATGTTTGAAAAATATGCTATATTTGTGAGTGATTATGGGTACTATATTGTGAGACACACATGGTTGATGAGTTTTGGATAGTTGTATATGATTCTATGTACCTTAACGTTTGCATGCGAGTTGATCACCATCACGAGTCTATGCCTGAGGTTAAATTGTTTCTACTTATAATCGGAAAGCTACTCTTCGTTGATAATTGTTGTGCTTGTCTTGAAGAATGTTTTGTGTTGTTTCTGTAAAAACCTTAAGTCAATGCTTAGAAGGACATGATATGTTGTTCGAGGACGAACAAAGCTCTAAGTGTGGGGTGTTGATGATAGGCGAATTTACGCGCCTATATCAATATATTTTGCCCATATTTTAGCCTAGTTTTGAGAACTAATTATCTATTTCATACACTTTTAGTCCTTTTTCCTGTAAATGAGCTAACAAATGTGATTAGGAAAGTTTCAGGTATAAATGATGCAAAATACAGCAATTTATGGCTTACTTGACGCAAAAGAAAGCTCACAAACGAGATGGAAAGGAGCTGGACGCATAAAGGACTAAATCTGCTGCATGGAAAATCTATCCCGGGCTAAAACAGCATTTCTGAAGACTTTGGGGACTTACAGACACAAAGCTGGATTTTTGCCATAATACATTAACCTAGTGCAATTAGGTTATGTGTTTCATTATTCTATTTGGATTATAATATTGTAACCTTACCCTAGTACATTTGGGTCAAGGATTTCATTAGTATATTAGGATTTGGTCATTTATTTCATTAGCTTAGTAGGAGTAGGATAGGAGTATTATAAATACCCTATCATATTAGAGATTTTGATTCATTCTTCAACTATCAATACAACTATTAATTTTCTTTCATCTTCCACCACAAACACTTCTAATCTATTCTTCTATTCATCTATTCCACAACAAGAGAATCGTTACTTGCTACGGAATCACCAAAACCACACGCCAAACACCTACTATTCACGCCATCCACCATGCAAAACGTGATATCCTTCGCATTCATGGGTAACTAAATCTCTTAGTTGGGGTTATGGAAGCCGAATGAGTTACTATCTATTGCTATGAGCTTGTGAGTTCAAGACACGTATATTGCTTATATCATTATTCTCTTCATCTTAAATCTACATCCTTTGCGGTTCAAACACAAGAACACGCCATTCTAACATCTAACTTGTTCGAGAGAAAGGTTATTTGTCTAGAAAAGAAGATGCATAGACCAACGCCAGGCTAACATTTAACTTGTTCGAGAGAAAGGTTATTTGTCTGGAAAAGAGATAATGTCAAGGTAGTAGGACACCCTTTCCTATTAAAAAGCTAGTGCCGTACCTGGACTAACCTCTTGGAGAATTCGTACCGATAGACACGCTTTAAGCTCGAGAGAGTTAAAGTGAAATAGTCCTTGTTTAGGTCGAGAGACGCTTGGATTTACCATCGACTACAATTCTCTATAAGCAATTGCATGTCAAGACTCTACACACTCATAGCCAATAGAGACGTATACTTCTGAAGGTGGACATAACCCCAACGACTCAATTCTCATTGTTTACAACCAACGTGACAATCTTCCTCTTTTACTTTGCTATTTTTCAGCTTTTATTTCATTACTTTGGTTACTTATTACAATCCCCCCATTCTTACGAGACTTGCATCAAAAGTCTAATAATTTCACTTACTTGTTGACCAAGCTATTCTCTGTGGGATCGATACCCAACCCAGTTGGGTTCTATATTTGCTAACGACCGCTTTACACTCAAACGAGAGTTGTAGATTGAGCGTTATCACCAACAATCTTATATGATTTAGCAATTTATAATAAGCATAGCAACGTAGTACTTACGATAAATAGGTGGAGAATAAGAGAGCACTTACTTGCTTGAAGATTGTGGAGAAGTTGTTGTGGATTGGAAGAACAAAGGAAGAAAATTTTGAGAAGATTTGGAAGGTTATGTGGCGCCTTTAGGGTGTTTTCTAATGTGGTTGTGTTGTAAAACTATGTCCCCTTTATATAGGAGGAGTATGGGTCGGGTTATGACCCATTTACAATCGGATTTGGGGACAAAATCACCCTATATGCGGCGCATATCCCTCGGCATAACACATGTATATGCGGCGCATTGTCCATGGCATAATGGGACATATGCGCCGCACATGGTATGGCATATCTAGGCATATGCGGCGCATATGGTATGGCATTTGGTCTCAGTATCTCAAATGCCATAGCATAGGCGGCGCATAGTCAAAAGCACACCTAGGAATAGGCGGCGCATAGTGTATTGCACACTATATTCCGAGTCCTTAGGCGATAGAATAGGTTGTGCATCGTTCGTGGCCTATTTTTACCAAGGCCTAGCCTTTCTCGAAGCCTATTATGACGTGAGAAAGGCTCAATCCATAGCCTTATGCATCACCATTCCTAACTTACCGACTTTACCATACAATGCGACCAAATCGCCAATTGAAATCAATCTCCTCGTTGCATACTTCTTGCACCTATATTTGCTCAAAACACAATAAAAACGATTAGTACGATGGGTTGCCTCCCACCAAGCGCCTTAGTTTTGGTCGTGGCACGACTCTTATTTTTGGATTTTCATTTATCAAAAAGAAAAAAAATTAAAACGACGAAACGATAAAACGATAAAACGATAAAACGATAAAACGATGGGTTGCCTCCCATCTAGCGCCTTATTTATTGTCGTGGCTCGACGTAGTTACCTCGAGTACTTAGACTTCGTCGAGGTAAATGGTGGATCGTTTTCTAAAAGGATTTAGACGACAATGAGGCTTACCTGTGGTCATGCGATCTTTTTCAAGATGGCTCATACGTTTCTCCGGAGAGTCACCAATTATATCATCAATAGTCCAACCCATAGCTCTCTTGTATCTCCTCAGAGCAGAGATGAGAGCTTCTACGTGCTGTTCACTTAAATCATCTGCTTTCTCTGGAAGTATATTTCTACTTTCCAAGAACACATACCTTAGATAATCGGGGAGCTCTTGCGATTCTAGCATTGGTGGCTCGTCAAAGTGAGTCTTCGCTGTTGGTTGATTCTTGAGATCACAATCCGGTTTCTTAGGAGTATAAGACTCTATTTCTGTTAGATCACCCATAAGTTCTTCATAATCTTCATTATCCTCATGCTCAACATTCAGTGGCGCAGCAGACAATGGCTCAACAGTAGGTTGTTTCTCTATAGATAATGCTTTCATATCCTCATAATGAACATCAGCTACAGATGACTCATTCATATCGCTGGGCTGCTTCATTGTTTTGCATATATCAAACCGTACAACTTCGTCAACCACTTTCTTGCCTTTTGCTGAAGTTTCCAGCGCCTTACCACTTCTGGTAGTGATGGCCATGCATGACCCATCATTCCTTGGGTTTTGCACAGCATCGCTAGGTAAGGTGCCGGCTTTTCTTTGGTTGAGTGCTGCTGAAAGTTGACTGAATTGCTGCTCTAGTTGTCTTATTGCAATGGAATGTGAGTTAACCAACTGATTCATTGAAGACAAATCATTCTTCACCTCGGTTACGCCCATATTGGTTGCCTCTACTCCTTTCAGCAGCTTGGCCATCATATCTTCCATAGACATCTTTTCAGAACCAGACGCCTCAGCCTCATAATTTCTAGGAGGAATATACACACCACTCCTGTCTGAATTATTCTTCCAACTACCATGATCACGGTCCTTGTATCCAGATTCATTATAATAGTTCCGACCTTGGTTTCCTTGGGCATTGCCTCGGAAACCCCCTTGATTGTTCAAGTAGTTGGCTTCTTCCTTAGAATCAGATTCATCTCTTCTACGTGGTCTAACGGCCTTAACTTTTTCGGTCTTCCCTGATAATAAGTGCTTTGTCAGAAGATTCAATTGTGTTTTCATGTGAGCCATGTCTTGGTCACGATCTTCTTGTCTTCGCCTCTGCTCTGCAGTCATGCCAAAAGATAAAGTGGGGCTTGCTACCTCAGAATCCCTGGTATGCCAAGCTCTACTTTGTTTCGTCATACGATCTAGCATGTTGCTTGCTTGGCCAAAGGTGAGGTCCATAAAAGATCCTCCAGCCGCATTATCAACCACTGGCTTAGTCACCGAATTCAAAGCTCTGTATAATATCTCCATCAAGTGGTCATTGGTCATATGATGGTTTGGGCATCGCATTAGCTTCGTCTTGAACCTCTCCCATGTTTCGTGGAGAGCTTCAGAGGGAAGCTGTCGAAAGTTGATGATCTCATCTCTCAACTGTGCTCTTTTGGATGGCGGAAAGAATCTTTCTAGGAAAGCGTCTTTCAATTGCCTCCAATGAGTAATAGAATCAGGAGTCAGCCCATTCAACCACATAGTTGCCTCCCCAGACAGAGACAATGGAAATAAGCGTAGTCGAATTGCATTCTGTCCAACGCCAGGATTGTCGAATGACTTGCATATAGAAATAAAGTTGATCAGATGCATATTCGGATCATCGCCTGCTAGTCCACCAAATAATCCCTTGAATTGCAAAAGCTGAATCATGGTGCTAGTGATATTGAACTTTGCTCCAGGTGCCAATGGCGGAAGAATAATAGCTCCGGTGGCACCAGGTCCATCAAGATCATCCTCATCATCATGAAACGGTATATGCACAGCTCGGCGTTCAGGCCTATATCTTGCTTGACGATCTCTTCTGTTTGCTGGTGTCGCCATCTCAGCCGTATGTCGTGGGTTTAGTAGCTCTTCATCGCCCAGATCCTCATCGTCAGGATTTGTTGCTCGCCTACGATTATCAATATTCTGTTGATGCACTTGAGCAGCCATCCTTTCAATTTCACGTTGTGCCTCCATTGATGTACTGAATAAACCTAAAAAAAACCAAAAAACAACAACTAAAAGTAAAAGTACGAGAATCTTTGACCAAAGGGTCTAGTAATTATCACAAACTTGATTGACACTCGTATTCCCCGGCAACGGCGCCAATTTTTGATAACGCTCAATCTACAGCTCTCGTAGGAGTGTAAAGCGGTCGTTAGCAAATATAGAACCCAACCTGGGTTGGGTATCGATCCCACAGGGAATAGCTTGGTCAACAAGTAAGCAAAATTAATAGACTTTTGGTGCAAGTCTCGTAAGAAGGGGGGATTGTAATAAGTAACCAAAGTAATGAAATAAAAGCTGAAAATAATAAAGTAAAAAGAGAAAGATTGTCACGTTGGTTGTAAACAATGAGAATTGAGGCGTTGGGGTTATGTCCACCTTCTGAGGTATACGTCTCTATTGGCTATGAGTGTGTAAAGTCTTGACATGCAATTGCTTATAGAGAATTGTAGTCGATGGTAAATCCAAGCGTCTCTCGACCTAAACAAGGACTATTTCACTTTAACTCTCTCGAGCTTAAAGTGTGTCTAGCGGTACAAATTCTCCAAGAGGTTAGTCCAGTTACGGCACTAGCTTTTTAATAGGAAAGGGTGTCCTACTACCTTGACATTATCTCTTTTCCAGACAAATAACCTTTCTCTCGAACAAGTTAAATGTTAGACTGGCGTTAGTCTATGCGTCTTCTTTTCTAGACAAGTAACCTTTCTCTCGAACAGGTTAGATGTTAGAATGGCGTGTTCTTGTGTTTGAAACCGCAAAGATTGTAGATTTAAGATGAAGAGAATAATGATATAAGCAATATACGTGTCTTGAACTCACAAGCTCATAGCAATAGATAGTAACTCATTCGGCTTCCATAACCCCAACTAAGAGGTTTAGTTACCCATGAATGCGAAGGATATCACGTTTTGCATGGTGGATGGCGTGAATAGTAGGTGTTTGGCGTGTGGTTTTGGTGATTCCATAGCAAGTAACGATTCTCTTGTTGTGGAATAGAAGAATAGATTAGAAGTGTTTGTAGTGGAAGATGAGAAAGATGGAAGAAAATTAATAGTTTAAGAATGAATTTCTTGAATGAAGGGAGGAGTTGCCTCCACTAAGGGAGGACTTTTTTAAAATCTCTAGCATGATAGGGTATTTATAATACTCCTATCCTACTCCTACTAAGCTAATGAAATAAATAACCAAATCCTACTAAACTAAGGAAATACTTAACCCATTTGTACTAGGTTAATGTAACATTCTCCTAATCCAAATAAACTAATGAAATGCATAACCCAATTGTACTAGGTTAATGTATCATTGTCAAAATCCAGCTTTGTGTCTGTAAGTCCCCAAAGTCTTCAGAAATGCTGTTTTAGTCCTGGACAGATTTTCCATGCAGTCCCCAAAGTATTCAGAAATGCTGTTTTAGCCCGGGACAGATTTTCCATGCAGCAGATTTGGTCCTTTAGGCGTCCAGCTCCTTTCCACTTCGTTTGTGAGCTTTCTTTTGCGTCAAGTAAGCCATAAAATGCTGTATTTTGCATCATTTATACCTGAAACTTTCCTAATCATGTTTGTTAGCTCATTTACAGGAAAAAGGACTAAAAGTGCATGAAATAGATAATTAGTTCTCAAAACTAGGCTAAAATATGGGCAAAATATATTGATATAGGCGCGTAAATTCGCCTATCATCATGCGCATAGTCAATGGCATAGATGGTGCCTAACCTATCGCCTATACTGACATTGGCAACGCCAAACCTATCGCCTATGTTGACATAGGCGGCGTCTAACCTATCGCCTATGTGAGGCAGTTAGCGTAGGCAATGGCATAGGTGGCGCCTAATCTATCGCCTAACTGACGTATTGAATATAGGCTATTGGAAATGTGGCGCACTCTTTGTCGAAAAGGACCTTTCACTCAATGAGATGTATTTTTTCAAAATCATAACAGACTAACCATACTTTTATCACCAAGCACTACTACAAAATCCAGTTAACCATTATGAGTGTAGCAATGAAACAACTATAGTACAAGAAAAAACAACTTAGTTGGTGATAAATTCATGACAAATTGGGATGGTGATCCAGCAAGATTAGATGAGAAATGAGAAGGGCTTGGAAAGTAAAAGGTTAATTGGGCGTCGCTTAGGTTTAAGAATAATTGAGAGGGGTTTAAGGGTAGATGATATATTTACAAGATGAGATATGGGTCGGGTTGGTCCATTCAAAAATGGTTTATTAGGAAAAACTTACGTAGATAGGCGGCGCCTATGGACTTGCCTAACCTATTGCCTATGTTGACATAGGCGGTGCCTAACCTATCACCTATGTTGACATAGGTGGTGCCTCACCTATTGCCTATGTGAGGCAGTTAGCAAAGGCAATGGCATAGGCGACGCCTAACCTATCTCCTATGTTGACATAGGCGGCGCCTAACCTATCGCCTATGTTGACATAGGTGGCGCCTAACCTATCGCCTATGTGAGGCGGTGTGCATAGGCAATGGAATAGGCAGCGCCTGACCTATCGCCTATGTTGACATAGGCAACGTCTAATCTATCTCCTATGTTGACATAGGCGGCGCCTAACCTATCGCCTATGTTGACATAGGTGGCGCCTAACCTATCACCTATGTGAGGCGGTTAGCATAGGAAATGGCATAGGCGGCGCCTAACATATCGTTAATGTTGACATAGGCAGTGCCTAATGTATTGCCTATGTTAATATAGGTGGCACCTAACCTATCGCCTATGTGAGGCAGTGAACATAGAAAATGGCATAGGCGGCGCCTAACCTATTGCGTATGTTGACATAGGCAGCGCCTAACCTATCGCCTATGTTGACATAGGCGGTGCCTAACCTATCACCTATGTTGATATGGGATGTACCTAACATATTGCCTATGCAAGGTAGTGAGCATAGGCAATGGCATAAGCGGCGCCTAACATATTGCCTGTGTTGATATAGGCGGCGCCTAACCTATCGCCTATTTTGACATAGGCAGCGCCTAACCTATCGCCTATGTTGACATAGGCGGCGCCTAAACTATTTCCTATGTTGACATAGTCGGCGCCTAACCTATCGCCTATGTTAATATAGGATGCACCTAACCTATTGCCTATGTGAGGCAGTGAGCATCGGCAATGGCATAGACGGTGCCTAACCTATCGCCTATGTTAACATAGGCGGCGCCTAACCTATCGCCTATATTGACATAGGCGGCGCCTAACCTATCGCCTATGTTGACATAGGTGGTGCCTAACCTATCGCCTATGTTGACATAGGTGGAGCCTAACCTATCACCTATGTTGACATAGATGGCGCCTAACCTATCGCCTATGTGAGGCAGTGAGCAAAGGCAATGGCTTAGGCGGCGCCTAACCTGTCGCCTATGTTGACACAGGCGGCGCCTAACCTATTGCCTATGTTGACATAGGCGGCGTCTAACCTATCGTCGATGTTGACATAGGTGGTGCCTAACCTATCGCTTATGTGAGGCGGTGAGCATAGGCAATGCCATAGGCGGCCCCAAACCTATCGCCTATGTTGACATAGGCAGCGTCTAACCTATCGCCTATGTTGACATAGGTGGAGCCTAACCTATCGCCTATGTGAGGCAGTGGGCAAATGAAATGGCTTTGGCGGAGCCTAACCTATCGCCTATGTGGGGCAGTGAGCATAGGCAATGGCATAGGTGGCGCCTAACCTATCGCGTAAGTGAGGTAGTGAACATAGGAGATTGGACATGCGGCGCAATCTTAGTCGAAAATGTCCTTTCACTCAATGAGATGTATTTTTTCAAAATCCTAACAAACTAACCATACTCTTATCACCAAGCACTACTACAAAATCCAGTTAACCATTATGAGTGTAGCAGTGAAACAACTACTGAACATGAAAGAAAAACTTAATTGGTGATAAATTCGTGTCAAATCGGGAAGGTGATCCTGCAAGATTAGATGAGACATGAGAAGGTCTTGGAAAGATAAAGGTTGTTTGGGTGTCGCTTAGGTTTAGGAAAAATTGAGAGGGGTTTAAGGGTAGAGGATATATTTAAAAGATGAGACATGGGTCGGATTGGTCCATTCAAAAATGGGTTATTAGGCAAAACTTACGTAGATAGGCGGCGCCCATGGACTTGCGTAAGTATAAGTAGGCGGCGCCTAACCTATTGCCTAAGTTGACATAGGCGGTGCTTAACCTATCGCCTATGTTGACATAGGTGGTGCCTAACCTATCGCCTATGTGTGGCAGTGAGCATAGGCAATGGAATAGGCGGTGCCTAACCTATCGCCTATGTAGACATAGGCGGTACCTAACCTATCGCCTATGTTGACATAGGTGGCGTCTAACCTATCGCCTATGTGAGGCGGTGAGAATAGGCAATGGTATACGCGGCGCCTAACCTATCGCCTATGTTGACATAGGCGGCGCCTAACCTATCGCCTATGTTGACATAGGCGGCACCTAACCTATCGCCTATGTGAGGCAGTGAGAATAGGAAATGGCATAGGCGAGGCCTGACCTATTGCCTAAGTGAGGTAGTGAGCATAGGCAATTGAAAATGCGGGGCACTATTGGTCGAAAAGGTCATTTCACGCAATGAGATGTATTTTTCAAAAATCATAACAAACTAACCATACTCTTATCACCAAGCACTACTAAAAAATCTAGTTAACCATTATGAGCGTAGCAATGTAACAAAACTACGGAACATGAATGAATAACTTACTAGGTGATAAATTCGGGAAGGTGAGACTGCAAAATTAGATGAGAAAAGAGAAGGGCTTGGAAAGGTAAAGATTGTTTGGTCGGTGATTAGGTTTAAGAAAAATTAAGTGAGGTTTAAGGGCAGAGGATATATTTAAAAGACGAGAGATGGGTCGGGTTGGTCCTTTCAAAAACAGATTATTAGGAAAAACTTACTTGATAGGCGGCTCCCATGGACTCGACCAAGCATAATTAGGCAGCATCTAACCTTTTTCCTATGTTGACATAGTGGGCGCCTAACCTATCACCTATGTTGACATAGCTAGCACCTAACCTATCGCCTATGTGAGGCAGTGAGCATAGGCAATGGCATAGGTGGCGCCTACCTTATCGCCTATGTTGCCATAGGAGGTGCCTAACCTATCGCCTATGTTGACATAGGATGCACCTAAACTATTGCCTATGTGAAGCAGTGAGCATAGTCAATGGCGTAGGTGGCGCCTAACCTATCGCCTATGGTGATATAGGTGGCGCCTAACCTATCGCCTATGTTGACATACGCGGCGCATAACCTATCGCCTATGTGAGGTAGTGAGCATAGGCAATGGCATAGGCGGTGCCTAACCTATCGCCTATGTTGACATAGGCGTCTCCTAACCTATCGCCTATGTTGACATAGGCGGTGCCTAACCTATTGCCTATGTTGACATAGGATGCACCTAACCTATCGCCTATGTTGACATAGGATGCACCTAACTTATCGCCTATGTTGACATAGGATGCGCCTAACCTATCACCGTTGTTGACATAGGCGGCTCTTAACTATTGATGATAGGCGTATTTACACGCCTAAAGTGCTTTAATTTACCCATATTTTAGTTATGTTTTGAGGACAAAATATGTAACTCATGCACTTTTAGTCCTTTTTCCTGTAAGTGAGCTAACAAACATGATTAGAAAGTTTTTAGGTATAAATGATGAAGATTTGAGCATTTTATGGATCACTTGACTCCAAAGGAAGCTTCACGAAAGAAGGAGAGCAGAGCTTGGACGCCTAGGACTAAAAGTGACGCATGGGAAACCTGTCCCGGGCAAAAACAACATTTCTAGTAACTTATTAGGATTAGGATAAGTACGCAGTATCCTAGTAGGATTAGGATAAGTACGCAGTAGCCTAGTAAGAATAGGATATGAGTGTTATAAATACCCTATTTTGCTAGAGATTTTTATTATTCCCATCCATCCACCAACCATCCACCCATCAAAACAATTCTCCACCACCCTCATCATCCCTTTTCGATCCTTTCCCTTTTTCTTCATAAATTTGTTGTTGACATTATTATTCATCTATTCTATTTTTAATTTTCACGACAAGAGAAAAGCTATTTTGCAAGGAATTCATGCCACAAGCACTACCAAACCATACTACACGTTCTATCTTTATTTTGGTATACTGATAATGATTATTATGAATTCCGTCGCACTCATGAATAGCTAAACTTCTCTGTTGGGGTTATGGAAGCCTTATGAGCTACTATCTATTGCTCTGAGTTTGTGAATTCGTGACACGTATGCTGCTTATATCATTATTCTCTTCATATTAATTTAAATTCTTGTGGTTGCAAACATATAGAATACGCCAGTATAGCATTAACTTGTTCAAAAGACAAGTTATATGACTGGAAAATAGATAATATCATGGTAATAGGGCACCAACTCCTATTAAAAAGTTAGTGTCGTAACTGGATTAACCTCTTGGAGAATTTGTACCATTGGATACGCTTTAAGCTCGAAAGAGTTAAAGCGAAATAGTCCTTGTTAGGTCGATAGACGCTTGGATTTACCATAGAATACAATTCTCTATATGCACATGTATATTTGAATTCCGTATAATTTATAGCCAATAGAGACATATAACTCATAAGGTGGACATCCGCCGTTTTAGAAGACATTCACCAAAACTCTACTAATCTTTGCTTACTTAGTGACCAGCTAATCCCTGTGGGATTCGACACATAACCCAGTTGGGTTCTATATTTGACAGCGACCGCTTACACTCTTATGAGTGCTGTAGTTTGAGCGTTATCAAATTTTGGCACCGTTGCCGGGGAATACGGTTGTCTACTAATTTTGTGATAGTTACTAGACCCTTTGGTCAAAGATTCTCGTACTTTACTTTTAGTTGTTGTTTTTGTTTTCTGCAGGTTTTTATCCAGTGCATCCCCTATACTCGAAGTTCTGGTCAACCATTATTACCTTTCAATCCCGAATCATATCATATTGGAAGAATGGAGGCTCAACAAGAAATTGAAAGAAGGGCTGCTCAACAGGAACAGCCTAGACTAGCTGCTCTGGCCGCTGCTCAAGTGCATCAACAGAATATTGATAATCCTAGGCGAGCAACAAATCCTGACGATAAGGATCTAGGTGATGATGAGTTACTAAACCCAAGGCATGATGCGGATATAGGAACACCTGCTAACAGAAGATATCGTCAAGCTAGGTTTAGGCATGAACGCCAACCAGTGCAACCAGCATTCGATGATGATGATAATGATCTCGATGGAGCTGGAGCCACTGGAGCCATTATTCCTCCGCCATTGGCACCCGGAGCTAAGTTCGACATCACAAGCACCATGATTCAGTTATTGCAACTCAAGGGATTATTCGGTGGACTAGCAGGCGATCATCTGAATTTGCATCTGATCAACTTTATTTATATATGCAAGTCATTCAACAATCCTGGCGTTGGACAGAATGCAATTCGGTTGTGCCTATTTCCATTGTCTCTATCTGGGGAGGCAACTCTATGGTTGAATGGGCTGACTCCGGATTCTATCACTAATTGGAGGCAATTGAAGGACGCTTTCCTAGAAAGATTCTTTCCTCGATCTGAGAGAGCATAATTGAGAGATGAAATCAGCAATTTTCGATATCTTCCAAATGAAGCCCTCTACAAAACATGGGAGAGATTCAAGAAGAAGATAATGAGGTGCCCAAACCATCACATGAACAATGTTCACTTGATGGAGATACTATATAGATCCTTGAATTTAGTAACTAAACCTGTGGTGGATAATGCGGCTGGAGGATCATTTATGGACCTCACCTTTGTTCAAGCAAGTGATATGCTAGACCGGATGACGAAGCAAAGTAGGGCATGGCATACCAGAGATTCTGAGGTAGCAAGCCCTACTTTGTCAATAGGCATGACTACAGAACAAAGGAGAAGAGAAGAAGAACGTGATCAAGATTTGGCGCACATGAAAGCTCAAGTGGATCTTTTTACAAAGCATCTACTATCAGGGAAGACCGAAAAAGTCAAAGCAGTTGCGTCAAAAGGAAGAGAGGAATCCAATTCTGAGGAAGAAGACAACTACGTGAATAATCAGGAGGTTTTCCGAGGCAATGCCCAGGGAAACCAAGGTAGGAACTATTATGATAATTGTGGAAACAAGGACCGGGATCAAGGTAGTTGGAAGAACAAGACTGACAGGAGTGGCGTGTATATTCCTCCTGGATGACGAGAGGCTACTGCATCTGGTTCGGGAAAGATGTCAATGGAAGATATGATGGCTAAGCTGTTGAAAGGAGTGGAAGCAACCAGCACGGGAGTAATTGAGGTAATAAATGATTTATCCTCGATGAAGCAATTGGTTGACTCACATTCCACTTCAATAAGACAGCTGGAACAATAATTGAGTCAAATTTCAGCCACATTAAATCAAAGAAAAGCTGGCACCCTACCGAGCGACGTATTGCAAAACCCAAGAAACGATGGAACATATATGGCTGTTACTACCAGAAGTGGTAAGGTGCTGGAAAATTCATCCCAAAGAAAGCAAGTGGCCGAATATATCATAGGAGATGACGCCGTCAAAACTGATGAAGACGTTCATGACGTCAGTCCTCGATTTCCACAATGCCTTAGCAAACTGATGAAGACGTTCATGACGTCAGTCATCGAAAGAGGAAAAGAAAGTCATGGAGAAAACTATTCCCCTTCCACCACCACCTTTTCCTCAAATATTAAAGAAGAGAGCGGATGATACAAGGTTCAATAAATTCATCACGATGTTAAAACAGCTGACCATTAATGTTCCATTGGTTGAGGCGCTGGAACAGATAATATTCATCATTGCAGTGCAATTGCCACAAGGTCCTTAGTACAGAAAAAGGCAGACCCTGGTGCTTTCACTATTCCTTGCACGGTTGGATCTATGAATTTTGCTAAGGCATTGTGTGATTTGGGAGAAAGCATAAATTTGACGCCACTATCCGTCTACAGAAAGTTGGGGTCGGGCGGCCCTACACCAACCAATATGCGGCTCATGATGACATATAGGTCGATAAAACGACCTGTTGGTATCTTAAATTGTGTGTCGGTGAAGGTTTCCACCTTCATCTTTCCTGCAGACTTTGTTATTTTGGATTGCGAGGTGGACTCTGAAGTTCCCATAATCTTGGGACGCCCTTTCCTCGCAACTGGAAGTGTGCTTATTGACATGAGAGCTAATGAGCTTTTATTTCGGTTGAATGACGAAGTAGTCAATTTTGATGTATGCAAAGCAATAAAGCAGCCTAAAGATATGGATGTGTTCTCTGTAGTTGCAGTTAATTATAAGGATGACAAAGAATTATCTATAGAAAAGCAGCTTAGTGATGAGTCACTATCTGATGAGCTGCTGAACTTTGAGCGTGAGGAGGCTCAAGAACATGAAGAAACTATGTGTGCTCTAACAAAAACAGGGTCCTATTCTCATACTCCTAAGCAGCCAGACCTTGATCTTAAGAATCAACCGTCACCAACAGGAAAGACTTCCATTGAAGAGCCCCCAGTGCTAGAATCGAAAGAGCTCCCCAATTATATAAGGTATGCATTCTAGGGAAGTGGAGATACACTTCCTGTGAGTGTGGTGGATAATTTAAGTGAACAACATGTAGAGGCTCTCATCTCTGCTCTGAAGAGGTACAAGAGAGCTATGGGATGGACTATTGATGATATTATTGGTATCCCTCCTGGGATATGTTTGCACAAGAGTCATCTCGAAGAAGATTGCATGCGTACAAGTAAGATTCATTATCGTCTGAATCCATTGAGAAAATGATCCACCATCTATCTCGATGAATTCTAAGTAATCGAGATAGCTATGTCGTGCTGCGACAATAAATCAAGCGCTAGATGGGAGGTAACCCATCGTTTTTCATTTTTTTCTTTCGTTCTACTATGTGTTTACTTTTGATATATAAAAATCCAAAAAGAAGAGTGGAGCCACGACCAAAACTAAGGCGCTAGATGGGAGGCAACCCATCGTTCAAATTGTTTTTGTTGTTTTTGAGTGAATATAGGTACAAGAGAAGTAAAGAAGGAGATTGGCTTCAAATTATGATTTGGAAGTTGTGTATGTTAAAGGTGGTAAGTTAAGAATGAAGAAGCAAAAGGCTATGGGTGAGGCATCGCTTATGAAAATATAGGCAACGAACAAGGAAAGGCCGATGTAAAACTAGGCCACGAACAAGGCAAGGCCTATGCTATGGCATAATCTCTCGGATTCTAGAGTGCCATAACATAGGCGCCGCCTATGCCTAAGAGTGCCATAGCATAGGCGTAGCCTATGCCTAAGAATAACATAACATAGGCGCCGCCTATGCCAAAGCCTTTTGTCTGTGAATCTCATATGCCATGGCATAGGCGCCACCTATGCTCAACTAGGCTTTACAAAAGGCACTGCCTATGCCAAGCATAGTCAAAGCACTAGGCGCTGCCTATGGTCACTTTTGGTCTCCAAATCCAATTCTGATTGGGTCAAAACATAACCCAAGCTTGCCCTATAAATAAGAAACTTAGTCTTAGACCAAAAACACATTGCAAATCCAACCTAAGCGTCGTCTACCTCTCCAAATCCTCTCAAAAATTTTCCTTTTGATCTTTTAACTTTACAAGAACCTCTTCCAAGGCCATCAACCAAGTAAAATGGCACCAAAATCAAGACAAGGAAAAGAAAAAGCAACCACTTCACAAAAAGGCAAGAAAAGAGGAAGAAAAGAGCAAGGAGAATCCTCCTCGCTGCAAATACCTAGCCGTATGTTCGGAATAAAATGGGTCCTAGAGAAGGAAGGAAAGGAATGGTATAGGAATAATAAAGCAAAAAAATATGTTCATGTGGAGTTGATAAACAAGGAGAGCCTAGCAAAGAAAGAACCTCGTATGTTGGCCAAGTTAATGGCGTTACATCTTGATTTCATCTTTCAAGATATGGGAGAGTGCAATCTCAATTTAACACGAGAATTCTACGCCAACTGGTCACCGAAAACTACAGGGAATGAAGTAAAGATTCGGGGCCAAGTTCTGCAACTAAATGCGGAGTTCTTCAACTCCTTTCTAGGTTTTCCATCTGTTGACCCATCACCATTCAAAGAGCTGTATAACAAACCTCCGTATAGGCAAATTAGATACACTTTGTGCTGACCACGATCCATGGCAAGATGGAGTAGACACAAGGTCACCGGTCGGCACAACACCTTCCCTGTATTTATTTTAGTATAATGATAATGACTATTGTGAATTCTGTCGCACTCATGAATAGCTAAATTTCTCTGTTGGGGTTATGTAAGCCTTATGTGCTACTATCTATTTCTATGAGATTGTGAATTCTTGACACGTATGCTGCTTATATCATTATTCTCTTCATGTTAATTTAAATTGTTGTGGTTGCAAACATATAGAATACGCCAGTATAGCATTAACTTGTTCGAAAGAAAAGATATATGTCTGGAAAAGAGATAATTTCAAGGTAATAGGGCACCAACCCCTGTTAAAAAGTTATTGCCGTAACTGGATTAACCTCTTGGAGAATTTGTACCATTACATACACTTTAATCTCGAAAGAGTTAAAGTGAAATAGTCCTTGTTAGGTCGAAAGACGCTTGGATTTACCATAGAATACAATTCACTATAAGCACATGCATGTCTGAATTCTGCATAACTTATTGCCAATAGAGACGTATAACTCATAAGGTGGACATAACCCCAACTCCCAATTCTCATTGATTAACATCTTACTAAACATTCTTCCTTTTTACTTTGATATTCTCCATTTTTACTTTATTATTTTATTAAACTATTGCACGCTACAAAATCCCCCCTTTTACGAGACTTTCACCAAAAGTCTACTAATCTTTGCTTACATAGTGACCAGCTATTCCCTGTGGGATTTGACACATAACCCAGTTGGGTTCTATATTTGACAGCGACCGCTTACACTCTTACGAGTGCTGTAGTTTGAGCGTTATCAAATTTTGGCACCGTTGCCGGGGAATACGGTTGTCTACTAATTTTGTGATAGTTACTAGACCCTTTGGTCAAAGATTCTCGTACTTTACATTTAGTTGTTGTTTTTGTTTTCTGCAGGTTTTTATCCAGTGCATGCCCTATACTCGAAGTTCTGGTCAACTATTATTACCTTTCAATCCTGAATCATATCATATTGGCAAAATAGAGGCTCAACAAGAAATTAAAAGAAGGGCTGCTCAACAGGAACAACCTAGACTAGCTGCTCTGGCCGCCGCTCAAGTGCATCAACAGAAAATTGATAATCCTAGGCGAGCAACAAATCCTGAAGATGAGGATCTAGGTGATGATGAGTTACTAAACCCAAGGCATGATGCGGATATAGCAACACCTGCTAACAGAAGAGATCGTCAAGCTAGGTTTAGGCATGAACGCCAACCAGTGCAACCAGCATTCGACGATGATGATGATGATCTCGATGGAGCCGGAGCTACTGAAGCCATTATTCCTCCGCCATTGGCACCCGGAGCTAAGTTCGACATCACAAGCACCATGATTCAGTTATTGCAACTCAAGGGATTATTTGGTGGACTAGAAGGCGATCATCTGAATATGCATCTGATCAACTTTATTTCTATATGCAAGTCATTCAACAATCCTGGCGTTGGACAGAATGCAATTCGGTTGTGCCTATGTCCATTGTCTCTATCTGGGGAGGCAACTCTATGGTTGAACGGGCTGACTCTTGATTCTATAACTAATTGGAGGCAATTGAAAGATGCTTTCTTAGAAAGATTCTTTCCTCCATCCGAGAGAGCACAATTGAGAGATGAAATCAACAATTTTCGATATCTTCCAACTGAAGCCCTCTACAAAACATGGGAGAGATTCAAGAAGAAGCTAATGAGGTGCCCAAACCATCACATGAACAATGTTCACTTGATGGAGATACTATATAGATTCTTAAATTTAGTAACTAAACCTATGGTGGATAATGCGGCTGGAGGATCATTTATGGACCTCAACTTTGTTCAGGCAAGTGATATGCTAGACTGGATGACGAAGCAAAGTAGGGCATGGCATACCATAGATTCTGAGGTATCAAACCCTACTTTGTCAATAGGCATGACTACAGAACAAAGGAGAAGAGAAGAAGAACGTGATCAAGATTTTGCGCACATGAAAGCTCAAGTAGATCTTCTTACAAACCATCTACTATCAGGGAAGACCGAAAAAGTCAAACCAGTTGCGTCAAAAGAAAGAGAGGAATCCAATTCTGAGGAAGAAGACAACTACGTGAACAATCAGGAGGTTTTCTGAGGCAATGCCCAAGGATACCAAGGTAGGAACTATTATGATAATTCTGGAAACAAGGACCGGGATCAAGGTAGTTGGAAGAACAAGACTGACAGGAGTGGCGTGTATATTCCTCCTAGACGACGAGAGGATACTGCATCTGGTTCGGGAAATATGTCAATGGAAGATATGATGGCTAAGCTATTGAAAGGAGTGGAAGCAACCAGTATGGGAGTAACTGAGGTAATAAATGATTTATCGTCGATGAAGCAATTGGTTGACTCACATTCCACTTCAATAAGACAGCTGGAACAATAATTGAGTCAAATTTCAGCCACATTAAATCAAAGAAAAGCTGGCACCCTACCGAGCGACGTATTGCAAAACCCAAGAAACGATGGAACATATATGGCTGTTACTACCAGAAGTGGTAAGGTGCTGGAAAATTCATCCCAAAGCAAGCAAGTGGCTGAATATATCGTAGGAGATGACGCCGTCGAAACTGATGAAGACGTTCATGACGTCAGTCTTCGATTTCCACAGCCCGAAAAGATCACGAACCCAAAGAAAGAGGAAAAGAAAGTCGTGGAGAAAACTATTCCCCTTCCACCACCACCTTTTCCTCAAATATTAAAGAAGAGAGCGGATGATACAAGGTTTAATAAATTCATCACGATGTTAAAACAGCAGACCATTAATGTTCCATTGGTTGAGGAACTGGAACAAATGCCTGGGTACGCTAAATTCATGAAGGACCTTTTAACAAAGAAATGGGCAGTAAGCTATGAGCCGGCAGATAATATTCATCATTGCAGTGCAATTACCACAAGGTCCTTAGTACAGAAAATGGCAGACCCTGGTGCTTTCACTATTCCTTGCACGGTTGGATCTATGAATTTTGCTAAGGCATTGTGCGATTTGGGAGAAAGCATAAATTTGATGCCACTATCCATCTACAGAAAGTTGGGGTCAGGCGACCCTACACCAACCAATATGCGGCACATGATGACAGATAGGTCGATAAAACGACCTGTTGGTATCTTAAATGATGTGTCAGTGAAGGTTTTCACCTTCATCTTTCCTGCAAACTTTGTTATTTTGGATTGCGAGGTGGACTCTGAAGTTCCCATAATCTTGGGACGCCCTTTCCTCGCAACTGGAAGTGTGCTTATTGACATGAGAGCTAATGATCTTTTATTTCGGTTAAATGACGAAGTAGTCCGTTTTGATGTATGCAAAGCAATGAAGCAGCCTAAAGATATGGATGTGTTCTCTGTAGTTGCAGTTAATTATAAGGATGACAAAGAGTTATCTATAGAAAAGCAGCTTACTGATGAGTCACTATCTGATGAGCCACTGAACTTTGAGCGTGAGGAGGCTCAAGAACATGAAGAAACTATGTGTGCTCTAACAAAAATAGGGTCCTATTCTCATACTCCTAAGCAGTCGGACCTTGATCTTAAGAATCAACCGTCACCAACAGCAAAGACTTCCATTGAAGAGCCCCAAGTGCTACAATCGAAAGAGCTCCCCAATTATATAAGGTATGCGTTCATGGGAAGTGGAGATACACTTCCTGTGAGTGTGGCATATAATTTAAGTGAACAACATGTAGAGGCTCTCATCTCTGCTCTGAAGAGGTACAAGAGAGCTATGGGATGGACTATTGATGATATTATTGGTATCCCTCCTGGGATATGTTTGCACAAGAGTCATCTCGAAGAAGATTGCATGCCTACAAGTAAGATTCATTATCGTCTCAATCCATTCAGAAAATGATCCACCATCTATCTCGATGAAGTCTAAGTAATCGAGATAGCTATGTCGTGCTGCGACAATAAATCAAGCGCTAGATGGGAGGCAACCCATCGTTTTTCATTTTTTTCTTTCGTTCTACTATGAGTTTACTTTTGATATATAAAAATCCAAAAAGAAGAGTCGAGCCACGACCAAAACTAAGGCGCTAGATGGGAGGCAACCCATCATTCAAATCGTTTTTGTTGTTTTTGAGTGAATATAGGTACAAGAGAAGTAAAGGAGGAGATTGGTTTCAAATTATGATTTGGAAGTTGTGTATGTTAAAGGTGGTAAGTTAAGAATGAAGAAGCAAAAGGCTATGGGTGAGGCATCGCTTATGAAAATATAGGCAACGAACAAGGCAAGGCCGATGTGAAACTAGGCCACGAACAAGGCAAGGCCTAGGCTATGGCATAATCTCTCGGATTCTAGAGTGCCATAGCATAGGCGCCGCCTATGCCTAAGAGTGCCATAGCATAGGCGCCGCCTATGCCTAAGAATAACATAACATAGGCGCCGCCTATGCCAAAGCCTTTTGTCTGTGAATCTCATATGCCATGGCATAGGCGCCACCTATGCTCAACTAGGCTTTTCAAAAGGCACCGCCTATGCCAAGCATAGTCAAAGCACTAGGCGCTTCCTATGGTCACTTTTGGTCTCCAAATCCAATTCTGATTGGGTCAAAACCCGACCCAAGCTTGCCCTATAAATAAGAAACTTAGTCTTAGACCAAAAACACATTGCAAATCCAACCTAAGCGCCGTCTACCTCTCCAAATCCTCTCAAAAATATTCCTTTTTCTCTTTTAACTTTACAAGAACATCTTCCAAGGCCATCAACCAAGTAAAATGGCACCAAAATCAAGACAAGGAAATGAAAAAGCAACCACTTCACAAAAAGGCAAGAAAAGAGGACGAAAAAAGCAAGGAGAATCCTCCTCGCTGCAAATACCTTGCCGTATGTTCGGAATATAATGGGTCCTAGAGAAGGAAGGAAAAGAATGGTGTAGGAATAATAAAGCAAAAAAATATGTTCATGTGGAGTTGATAAACAAGGAGAGCCTAGCAAAGAAAGAACCTCGTATGTTGGCCAAGTTAATGGCGTTACATCTTGATTTCATCTTCCAAGATATGGGAGAGTGCAATCTCAATTTAACACGAGAATTCTACGCCAACTGGTCACCGAAAACTACAGGGAATGAAGTAAAGATTCGGGGCCAAGTTCTGCAACTAAATGTGGAGTTCTTCAACTCCTTTCTAGGTTTGCCATCTGTTGACCCATCACCATTCAAAGAGCTGCATAACAGACCTCCATATAGGCAAATTAGATACACATTATGCGGACCACGATCTATGGCAAGATGGGGTAGACACAAGGACACCGGTCGGCACAACACCTTCCCATATGCTCCTTTGAATAGGGAAGCTTGGATATGGCTGTGCATAGTCAACTCTTGTCTGATTCCAAGGACCCAGTACACGAAGATTGCATGAGATAGAGTGTGCTTGGTGTACGCATTGATGACGAATGTTCCTATCAACATTGAGGCAATTATTCGATCTACAATGCGAAAGGCTAGGCTACACAAGAGGTCCCACTTTAGCTTTGGTAAGCTGTTGACTGCAATCTTGAGGAAGGAGGACATCAAAGAGGAACTGACTGATCATAAACTTCAACAAAACCCAAAGACGGTTGACCTCACAAAGGTTAAGGATGATGAAACCACGCATGGCGTCAACCTTACCACTGTGGAAAGGCATGCTCGGGATGAGAGTTTCTTTCGTCATCTTTATGGCATGACTCAGTTTACTATGATGAGCGGAGGTCATGTTCCAACTGCTGTAGAGCTCCAACAGCTGGATTATGACTACCCAATTAATGAGCATGCAAGACAAATGTGTGGAGTAGGTGTGCACTTTGAGGAACCTCTTGATGACGATGGGCCAACCGATGATGATCGCCGAATCCCAGACTCCGACGTGGAGGAGAACTCTGATGGCGATGACTTTGATGATGATTCCGACGAAAGTGGTATGACCCCAGACATAGAGGAGGAGTACGACTAACCAGGTTCTTCTTATTTATTTTCCACTGAGGGCAGTGTGTCCCGTTTAAGTGTGGGGTGCTGGTATTTGCATGCTAACCTTCCTTATCTGCATTTGCTTATTTATGTGTGTTTTTCTTATTTATGTTTATTTGTTTATTTGTTTTTTTTAGTAGTCAATTTTTATTTTTATTTTAAAAAACTTTCCATAAAATTGTTCTGATAGGCAGCATGGTATTATGAAAAGATTCTGTGATAAAATCATTACTATTGAGATGTTTAGGCTCTAATAGTGACTCATTATGTGATAATTATGTGGTTCACTTCATTCATTTTTTGGGTCAAGATTCTATACTTCTTCTAATAAAGTCGACCATGTGCCTTGTGTGTGTGAGATGATAGTATATTCTATGTTTGTGGCTGATGCTAGAACTTGCCTGGTATGTATGTAAAGCGAAATAAAGAGTTTGAGTTTAGGAGATGATTTAGGCATTTCTTTGGCAACCTATGATTGTTTACCTTAATTTTATCTACCCATGGACATCATCCTAGATAACCCATTTTGAGCCTTTAGCCTATTTTCATTGACAGCCTCATATGTAGGCCTAATCCATTTTTTTTCAACACCATAATTTGATTCAAATTCCTAAGTGCTTTAAAGTGTAAAGTCATGTGACAAAATAAAGATTTCAGCATTTTATGGATAACTTGACGCCAAAGGAAGCTTCACGAATGAAGGAGAGCAGAGCTTGGACGCCTAGGACTAAAAGTGATGCATGGAAAACCTATCCCGGGTAAAAACAACATTTCTCAAGACTTTGGGGATCAGCAGTAACTTATTAGGATTAGGATAAGTACGCAGTATCCTAGTAGGATTAGGATAAGTACGCAGTAGCCTAGTAGGAATAGGATATGGGTGTTATAAATACCCTATTTTGCTAGAGATTTTTATTATTCCCATCCATCCACCATTCATCCATCCATCAAAAGAATTCTCCGCCACCCTCATCCCTATTCGATCCTTTCCCTTTTTCTTCATCAATTTTTTATTGACATTATTATTCATCTATTCTATTTTTAATTTTCACGACAAGAGAAAAGCTATTTTGCAAGGAATTCATGCCACAAGCACTACCAAACCATACTACACGTTCTGTATTTATTTTGGTATAATGATAATGACTATTGTGAATTCTATCGCACTCATGAATAGCTAAACTTCTCTGTTGGGGTTATGGAAGCCTTATGAGCTACTATCTATTTCTATGAGTTTGTGAATTCTTGACACGTATGCTGCTTATATCATTATTCTCTTCATCTTAATTTAAGTTCTTGTGGTTGCAAGCATATAGAATACGCCAGTATAGCATTAACTTGTTCGAAAGAAAAGTTATATGTCTGGAAAAGAGATAATGTCAAGGTAATAGGGCACCAAGCCCTGTTAAAAAGTTAGTGACGTAACTGGATTAACCTCATGGAGAATTTGTACCATTAGAT
The DNA here is from genome assembly GCA_030864225.1 of Capsicum baccatum var. pendulum. NCBI lineage: Eukaryota > Viridiplantae > Streptophyta > Magnoliopsida > Solanales > Solanaceae > Capsicum > Capsicum baccatum. The sequence goes on along the minus strand of CM061555.1, from coordinate 227,292,162 downwards.
ACACTTTAAGCTCAAAAGAGTTAAAGCGAAATAGTCCTTGTTAGGTCGAAAGACTCTTGGATTTACCATAGAATACAATTCTCTATAAGCACATGCATGTCTAAATTCCGCATAACTTATTGCCAATAAAGACGTATAACTCATAAGGTGGACATAACCCCAACTCCAAATTCTCATTGATTAACATCTTACTAAACATTCTTCCTTTTTACTTTGATATTCTCCGTTTTTACTTTATTATTTTATTAAACTATTGCACGCTACAAAATCCCCCCTTTTACGAGACTTTCACCAAAAGTCTACTAATCTTTGCTTACTTAGTGACCATCTATTCCCTGTTGGATTCGACACCCAACCCAGTTGGGTTCTATATTTCACAGCGACTGCTTACACTCTTACGAGAATTGAGAGTTAGGGTTATGTCCACCTTATGAGTTGTACGTATCTATTGACTATGAGTTATGCAGAATTCAGACATGCATGCGCTTATAGAGAATCGTATTCTATGGTAAATCCATGCATCTTTCGACCATCAAGGATTATTGCACTTTAAATCTTTTGAGCTTAAAGCGTATCTAATGGTACAGATTCTCCAAGAGGTTAATCCAGTTACGGCACTAACTTTTTAACAGGGGTTGGTGCCCTATTACCTTGGCATTATCTCTTTTCCGGACATGTAACTTTTCTTTCGAATAAGTTAATGCTATACTGGCATATTCTATATGTTTGCAACCACAAGAATTTTGTTTAAGATGAAGAGAATAATTATATAAGCAGCATACGTGTCAAGAATTCACAAACTCATAGCAATAGATAGTGTCTCATAAGGCTTCCATAACCCCAACAGAGAAGTTTAGCTACTCATGAGTGCAACGGAAATCACAATAGACATTAATATCATATCAAAATATGTCTAATGTGAAGTATGCTTTGGTAGTGCTTGTGGCGTGAATTCCTTGCAAGTAGCGTTTCTCTTATTTTGAAAATTTAGAAGTCGAATAGATGGAAATAATGTCAACAACAATTTAATGAATAAAAGGGGAAAGTATCAAATATGGAGGAATAATCATGAGGGGAGCGGAAATTAGTTAGATGAATTGATGGATGGATGGATGGATGCTGAAAAGTTCAGCAGAATAGGGTTTTTTTAACACCCATATCCTATTCCTACTAACCTACTGCATACTTATCCTAATCATACTAGGTTAGCGCATTCTTTTCCAAATCCTACTAAGTTACTGTTGGTCCCCAAGTCTTTGGAAATGTTATTTTTTCCCAGGAAAAGTTTTCCATGCATCAGTTTCAGTCCATAGGCGTCCAAACGCTGATTTTCTTCTTTCATGAAGCTTCCTTTGGCTTCAAGTTATCCATAAAATGCTGAAATCTTCGTCATTTATACCTAAAAACATGCTAATCACGTTTGTTAGCTCACTTACAGAAAGAGGACTAAAAGTGCAGGAATTATATATTTTGTCCCTAAAACTTAGCCAAAATATGGGTAAATTAAGGTCCTTTAGGCATGTAAATACGCCTAACATCAACACCCCACACTTAAAGCTTTGTTCGTCCTCGAACAAAATATCATGTCCATATAAACATCTACTTAGGGTTTCACAGTAACAACACAAAATATTCATCAAGACAGGCATAGCAATTATTAACAAAGAGTAGTTTTCTAATCACTACTAGAAACAATTCAACCTATAATATAGACTCGTGATGGTGGTTAATTTGGATTCAAGAAGTTAAGGCACAAAGAATCATACACGACTACCCAAAACTCATCAACCATGTGTGTCTCACACAAGATATTACCCATAATCTCTCACAAGTTTTGCATTTTTAGAAACATGGGTACAATATTCTCTCTGCTCTCACTCTCACAAAGAATTCATATGTTGCAACTGATGACCATAGGCTTGACCATAGTGTGATGCTCTACTAATATTAGAATGCTGAGCTTAGGATCAAATAGGTCTTTTACAGCTTATAATGTAGGCTAAGGGACGGGTAGGACTATTTTGGCCAGAAATAGTAACTATGTTCCTAAGCGCTTTAATATATCACATTATGCCATTAACACTTTTTTTAAACAACTTCTCTACTTTACTTTTATCTACCACCCCTTCTCACGTCTTTTGTTATTCAATTTTGAACAGAATTAACTTTTTATTTTTCTTTTCATTTTTCTCTCTTCTCTTTTTTTTTATGACACACCTCTATGATAGCCACTCTTTTCATTACAATTTCAAGTACCAATACACTCTGAGGCATCACTCTCACCCAATTTCCTCTTATTTCATCACATGACTTTACAATTTAAAGCACTTAGGAAATTGGATCAAATTATGGTCTTGAAAAAAATGGATTAGGCTTACATATGAGGTTGTCAAAGAAAATAGCTTAAAGGCTCAAAGGGGGTTAAGTAGGATAATGTCCACGAATAGGTAAAACGAAGGTAGACAATCACAGGTTGCCTAATAAATGCCTAAATAATCTCCTAAACTCACACTCTTTATTTCTCTTTACATACACACCGAGCAAGTTCTAGCATCAGTCACAAACACAAAATATACTATAATCTCACACACACAAGGCACATGGTCAACTTTATTGGGAGCAATATAGACTCTTGACCCCACAGATGAAGGAATTCAACCACACACTTATCACATAGTGAGTCACACTTAGAGCCTAAATGTCTCCATAGTAATGATTTTAGCTTAAACTCTTGTCATAATACCATGCTGCCTATTAGAACAATTTCATGAAAAGTAAAAAAAATTTTACTACTAAAAAATAAAACAAAAAAACATAAATAAATGCAAATGCAGATAAAGAAGTATAGCATACAAATACCAGTACCCTATACTTAGATGGGATACACTGCCCTCAGTGGAAAATAAATAAGGAAAACCTGATTAGTCGGACTCCTCCTCTATGTCTGGGGTCATACCCCCTGCTTTAGAATCATTATAGAAGTCGTCGTCATCCGAATTCTCCTCCACGTCGGAGTCTGGCATTCAGCGATTATCATCGATTGGGACATCGTCATTGAGAGGTTCCTCAAAGTACATACCTACTCCACACATAGACCTTGCATGCTCGTTCATTGGGTAGTCATAATCCAACTGTTGGATCTCTGCAGCAGTTGGAACACGACCTCCGCTCATCATGGTAAACCGTGTCCTGCCATAAAGATGGCAAAAGAAACTTTCATCCCCAGGATGACGTTCTGCCGTGGTAAGGTTGACGCCATGCATGGTTTCAGCATCTTTAACCTTTGTGAGGTCAACCTTCTTCGGGTTGTGTGGAAGCTTATGATTAGCAGGCTCCTCTTCGATGTCCTCCTTCCTCAATATTGTAGTCAACAAATTGCCAAAGCTGAAGTGGGACCTCTTGTGTAACCTGGCCTTACGCATTGAAGATCAAATGATTGCCCCAATGTTATGGGGACGTTCGTCATCAATGCATACACCAAACACACTCTGTCTCATGTAATCTTTGTATACTGAGTCCTTGGAATCAGGCAAGAGTTGACTATTCGCAACCATATTCGAGCTTCCATGTTCAAGGAAGCGTAAGGGAAGGTGTTGTGCCTACCGGTGTCCTTGTGTCTACTCCATCGTGCCATAGATCTTGTTCCGTACAATGTGTGTCTAATGTCCATGTACGGAGGTCTGTTATACAGCTCCTTGAGTGGCGATGGATCAACAGATGGCAAACCCAGAAAAGAGTTGAAGAACTCCGTATTTAGTTGATGGACTTGGCCCCGAATCTTTACTTCACTCCCTGTAGTTTTCGGTGACCAGTTGGCATAGAATTCTCATGTCAAATCGAGATTGCATTCTCCCATATCTTGGAAGATGAAATCAAGATGTAACGCCTTTATCTTGGCCGACATGCGAGGTTCTTTCTTTTCTAGGCTTTCCTTGTGTATCAACTCCACCTGAACATATATTTTCTCTTTATTGTTCCTATACCACTCCTTTCCTTGCTCCTCTAGGACCCATTTGATTCCAAACATATGGCGAGGTATTTGTAGCGAGGAGGATTCTCCTTGCTCTTTTTGTCCCCTTTTCTGGCCTTTTTGTGAAGTGGTTGCTTTTTCTTTTCCTTGTCTTGCTTTTGGTGCCATTGTACCTGAGATTAAAATAATAGTCATGTTATCTTCATCTCGGTGGATACAATCAACAAACAAGCAGTAGTAGCACCACCCCACACTTAATTTGTTGGCACAAACTAGTGAAGTGAACGATGTCGATTACTCAGACTTCATCGACATACGTTTAGGTGTTATGTTCTAACAATATAATAAGTGCATTGATACTTTTGTTGTCATCTTAACTATCCTTTTTTATTCTATTTCATGAAATCTGGGCAATACTTTCATGTTTGGATTGATGTATCTTTTGAGCAAGACTACTACATAGAGATTGAATCAGGTTATAGCATTTAGAAATAATCACAACATCGTATGTTTGTAGTCAACCATGATTCTCATCTTGATGAATAAGTCATTCCAACATCTAAGCTTTCTAGTTACAAGATTATGCACTTTCCCTGGACATGTCAATTCCGCAAAAGTATGACATCCTGAAGTATCCTTTCACTTACTTAGTTGTATCACAACAAATCATCCACATTCAAATCACCAATACTAGTAGTGTAGTACTTACGGAATATAAAAGAAGAGCAATGGAGTACTTACTTGGTTGATGGCCTCGGAAGATGTTCTTGCAAAGTAAAAGAGCAAAAAGGAAATTTTTGAGAGAATTTGGAGAGGTAGGCGGCGCCTAGGTTGAAGTTTCAATGCAATTTTGTGTTAAGACTAAGGTTCTATTTATAGGACAAGATTGGGTCGGGTTTTGAACCATTTGGAGACTAAAAGTGACCGTAGGCGGTGCCTAATGCTTTGCCTATGCTTGGCATAGGCGGCGCCTTTTGCAAAGCATTGTTGAGCATAGGCGGCGCCTATGCTATGGCATTGTTAGGCATAGGCGGCGCTTATGCCATCACATACTAGATTCAGAGACAAAATGCTTTTGCATAGGAGGCGTCTATGCTATGGCATTGTTGAGCATATGCGGCGCCTATGCTATGGCACTCTAGAATCTGAGAGCTTAGGCCATAGCAATGGCCTTTCCGTGTTCGTGGCCTAGATATACATAGCCCTTGCCTTGTTCTTTACCTATATTTTCATAAACAATTCCTAACCCATAGCCTTTTGCTTCGTTATTCCTAACTTACCACCTTCAACATGCAACACTTCCAAATCAAAATTTGAAACCAATCTCCTCGTTTACACCTCTTGCACCTACATTTACTCAAAAACAACAAAATCGATTAGAACGATGGGTTGCCTCCCATCAAGCGCCTTAGTTTTGGTCGTGGTTCGACAAAATCCTAGGAAAAAAAAACAACAAAAACAATTAAAAACGATAGGTTGCCTCCCATCAAGCACTTGATTTATTGTCGCGGCACGACATAGCTATCTCGATTACTTACACTTCATCGAGATAGATGGTGGATCGTTTTATGAATGGATTCAGACGACAATGAGGCTTACTTATAGGCATGCAATATTCTTCGAGATGATCCTTGTGCATACATATCCCAGGAGGGATACCAATTATATCATCAATAGTCTAACCCATAGCTCTCTTGTATCTCTTCAGAGTAGAGATGAGAGCCTCTACGTGCTGTTCACTTAAATCATCCGCCACACTCACAGGAAGTGTATTTCCACTTCCCAAAAATGCATACCTTCGATAATTGGGGAGCTCTTTCGATTCTAGCACTGGGGGCTCTTCAATGGAAGTCTTTGCTATTAGTGACGGTTGATTCTTAAGATCAAGGTCCGGCTGCTTAGGAGTATGAGAATAGGACCCTATTTCTGTTAGAGCACACATAATTTCTCCATGTTCTTGAGCCTTATCTACAGATAATTCAGCAGCTCATCAAATGATGACTCATCAGTAAGCTGCTTTTCTACAGATAATTCTTTGTCATCCTTATAATTAACTTCAGCTACGGAGAACACATCCATATCTTCAGGCTGCTTCATTGCTTTGCATACATCAAAACGGACCACTTCATCATTCAACCGAAATAAAAGCTTATTAGCTCTCATGTCAATAAGCACACTTCTAGTTGGGAGGAAAGGGTGTCCCAAGATTATGGGAACTTCAGAATCCACCTCGCAATCCAAAATAACAAAGTCTGTAGGAAAGATGAAGGTGGAAACCTTCACCAACTCATCATTTAAGATTCCAACAGGTCATTTTACCGACCTATCTGCCATCACGAGACGCATATTAGTTGGTGTAGGGCCGCCCAACCCCAACTTTCTGTAGACGGTTAGTGGCATCAAATTGATGCTTGCTCCCAAATCTTACAATGCCTTAGAAAAATTCATAGATCCAACCGTACAAGGAATAGTGAAAGCACCAGGGTCTGCCTTTTTCTGTACTAAGGACCTTGTGGCAATTGCACTGCAATGATGAATATTATTTCTTGGCTCATAGCTTACTGCCCGCTTCTTTGTTAAAAGGTCCTTCATGAATTTAGCGTACCCAGGCATCTGTTCCAGAGCCTCAACCAATGGAACATTAATGGTCAGCTGTTTTAACATTGACATAAATTTCTTGAACTTAGTATTATCAGCCTTTTTAGGTGTGTCATCATCCTTTTTCTTCAATCTATGGGGAAAAGGTGGGGGTGGAAGAGGGATAGTTTTCTCATGAACGCGCTTCTTCTGATTTTCAGCTTCTACAGAATCATCACAATTTGCGTCAATAACAATCTCCTCTATATTATCAACCACCTGCTTGCCTTTAGACGGATTGTCTAACACCTTACCGCTCCTGGTAGTAATAGCCATACCTGTTCCATCATTCCTTGTGTTTTGTACTTTGTTGCTAGGTAAGGTGCCAACTTTTCTTTGATTTAATGTAGCTGAAATTTTACTCAATTGTTGCTTTAGCTGTCTTATTGCAGTAGAATGCGAGTCAACCTATTACTTCATTGAGGACAAATCATTTATTACCTCAGTTACTCCCGTGCTGGTTTCCTCCACTCCTTTCAACATCTTGGCCATCATATCTTCCATGGACATATTTCCAGAATCAGATGTAGTGGTGTCACGTCTTCCAGGAGGAATATACACACCACTTCTGTCATTCTTGTTCTTCCAACTACCTTGATCATGATCCTTATTTCCAGAATTATAATAATAGTTCTGACCTTGGTTTCCTTAGGCATTTCCTTGGAAACCCCCCTGATTGTTCAAGTAGTTGGCTTCTTCTTCAGAATAGGATTCCTCTCTTCCTTTTGATGCAACCGCTTTGACTTTTTTGGTCTTCCCTGATAATAGATGCTTTGTAAGAAGATCCATCTGTGTTTTCATGTGCGCCATATCTTGGTCGCGTTCCTCTTTTCTTCTTCTTTGTTCTGCAGTCATGCCAATAGACAAAGTGGGGCTTGCTACCTTAGAATCCCTGGTATGCCAAGTTCTACTTTGATTTGTTATCCGGTCTAGCATATCACTCGCCTGAACAAAGGTGAGGTCCATAAATGATCCTCCAGTCGCATTATCCACCACTGGCTTAGTTACTGAATTCAAGGATCTGTATAATATCTCCATCAAGTGGACATTGGTCATGTGATGGTCTGGGCACCTCATAAGCTTCTTCTTGAATCTCTCCCATGTTTCATGGAGGGCTTCAGTTGGAAGCTGACTAAAATTGCTGATTTCATCTCTCAATTGTACTATCTTGGATGGCGGAAAGAATCTTTCTAGGAAAGCATCTTTCAATTGCCTCCAATTAGTGATAGAATCAGGAATCAACCAATTCAACCATAGAGTTGCCTCCCCAGATAGAGACAATGGAAATAAGTGCAACTGAATTGCATTATGTCCAACGCCAGGACTGTCAAATGACTTACATATAGAAATAAAGTTGATCAGATGCATATTTAGATCATCGCCTGCTAGTCCACCGAATAATCCCTTGAGTTGCAATAACTGAATCATGGTGCTCCTGATGTTGAACATGGCTCCGGGCGCCAATGGTGGAGGAATAATGGCTCCTGTTGCACCAGCACCATCAAGATCATCATCATCATCATTGAATGGTATTTCCATGGCTCGGCGTTTAGGCCAAAATCTTTCTTGACGATCTCTTCTGTTTGCCAGTGTCTCCATCTTAGTATCACGCCTAGGGTTTAGTAGCTCATCATCACCTATGTCCTCATCATCAGGATCTGCTACTCTCCCTGGGTTATCAATATTCTGTTGATGCACTTGAGCCACAACCAACGCAGCTAGTCTAGCCTGCTCCTTTTGAGCAGCCCTTCTCTCAATGTCACGTTGTGCATCCATCCTTCCAATAAGTTGCGGTTCAGGATTTATGGGTAATAATGGTTGTCCTGAACTTCGAGTATTTGGCATGCACTGAACAAAAAACCTGCAGAAAACAAAAACAACAACTAAAAGTAAAGTACGAGAATCTTTGACCAAAGGGTCTAGAAATTATCACAAATTTAGTTAACAACTGCATTCCCCGTCAACGGCGCCAAAATTTGATAACGTTCAAACTACAGCTCTCGTAAGAGTGTAAGCGGTCGTTGTCAAATATAGAACCCAACTGGGTTGGGTGTCGAATCCCACAGGGAATACTTGGTCACTAAGTAATCAAAGATTATTAGACTTTTGGTGAAAGTTTCGTAAAAAAGGGGGGATTGTAGCGTGAATTTATGAGTTTCAAAAATAGTAATGTAAAAACGGAAAATAGAAGAGTAAAACGGAGTATTTGGTAGGTTTTAATCAATGAGAATTGAGATTTAGTGTTATGTCCACCTTATGAGTTGTACGTATCTATTGACTATGAGTTATGTGGAATTCAGACATACATGCGCCTATAGAGAATCGTATTCTATGGTAAATCCAGGCGTCTTTCGACCATCAAGGATTATTTCACTTTAACTCTTTCGAGCTTAAAGGGTATCTAATGGTACAGATTCTCCAAGAGGTTAATCCACTTACGGCACTAACTTTTTAACATGTGTTGGTGCCCTATTGCCTTGACATTATCTCTTTTCCAGACATTTAACTTTTCTTTCTAACAAGTTAATGCTATACTGGCGTATTCTATATGTTTGTAACCATAAGAATTTAGATTAAGATGAAGAGAATAATGATATAATCAACATACGTGTCAAGAATTCAGAAACTCATAGTAATAGATAGTGTCTCATAAGGCTTCCATAACCCCAACAGAGAAGTTTAGCTACTCATGAGTGCAACGGAAATCATAATAGACATTATCATCATACCAAAATAAGAGTCTAACGTGAAGTATGCTTCGATAGTGCTTGTGGTGTGAATTCCTTGCAAGTAGCATTTCTCTTGTTGTGAAAATTTAGAAGTCGAATAGATGAAAATAATGTCAACAACAATTTAATGAAGAAAAGGGGAAAGTATCGAATAGGGAGGAATAAGGATGAGGGGGGTGGAAATTGGTTAGATGAATGGATGGATGGATGGATGGATGCTGAAAAGTTCAGCAGAATAGGGTTTTTATAACACCCATATCCTATTCCTACTAAGTTACTGCATACTTATCTTAATCCTACTAGGTTACTGCATTCTTTTCGTAATCCTACTAAGTTATTGCTGGTCCCCAAGTCTTTGGAAATGCTGTTTTTACCCAGGACAAGTTTTCCATGAATCATTTTCAGTCCATAGGCATCCAAACGCTAATTTCCTTCTTTCGTGAAGCTTCATTTGGCGTCAAGTTATCCATAAAATGCTGAAATCTTCATCATTTATAACTGAAAACTTGATAATCACGTTTGTTAGCTCACTTACAGGAAAGTGGACTAAAAGTGCAGGAATTATATATTTTGTCCTTAAAACATAGCTAAAAGATGGGTAAATTAAGGTGCTTTATGCGTGTAAATACGCCTAACATCAGGCGCCTAACCTATCGCCTATGTGAGGCATTGAGCATAGGAAATGTCATAGGCGGCGTCTAACCTATCACCTATGAGTGGCAGTGACCATAGTCAATGGCATAGGCAGTGCCTAACCTATCGCCCATATTGACATTGGCGACGCCAAACCTATCGCCTTTGTTGACATTGGCGGCGTCTAACCTATCGCCTATGTGAGACAGTGAGCATAGGCAGTGGCATAGGCGGCGCCTAACCTATCGCCTAAGTGAGGTATTGAACATAGGCGATTGGAAATGTGGCGCACTCTTTGTAGAAAAGGTCCTTGCACTCAATGAGATGTATTTTTCCAAAATCATAACAAACTAACCATACTCTTATCACCAAGCACTACTACAAAATCAAGTTAACCATTATGAGTGTAGCAATGAAACAACTACAGAACATGAAATAACAACTTAGTTGGTGATAAATTCATGACAAATCGGGAAGGTGATCCTGCAAGATTAGATGAGAAATGAGTAGGGCTTGGAAATGGAAAGGTTGTTTGGGCGACGCTTAGGTTTAAGAAAAATCGAGAGGGGTTTAAGGGTAAAGGATATAATTACAAGATGAGACATGGGTCGGGTTGGTCCATTCAAAAATGGGTTATTAGGCAAAACTTACGTAGATAGGCGGCGCCGATGGACTTGCCTAAGCATAAGTAGGCGGCGCATAACCTATTGCCTATCTTGACATAGGCGGTGGCTAACCTATCGCGTATGTTGACATAGGTGGTGCCGAACCTATCGCCTATGTGAGGCAGTGAGCATAGGAAATGGCATAGGCGATGCCTAACCTATCGCCTATGTTGACATAGGCGGCGCCTAACCAATCGACTATGTTGACATAGGTGGCGCCTAACTTATCGCCTATGTGAGGCGGTTAGCATAGGCAATGATATATTCGGCGCTTAACCTATGGCCAATGTTGACATAGGCAGCGCCTAACCTAGCGCCTATGTTAACATAGGCGGCACCTAACCTATCGCGTATGTGAGGCAGTGAGCATAAGAAATGGCATAGGCGGCGCCTAACCTATCGCCTATGTAGACATAGGCGGCGCCTAACCTATCGCCTATGTTGACATAGGCGGCGCCTAACCTATCATCTAAGTGAGGCAGTGAGCATTGGCGATTGGAAATGCGGCGCACTCTAGGTTGAAAAGGTCCATTCACTAAATGAGATGTATTTTTTCAAAATCATAACAAACTAACCATACTCTTATCACCAAGCACTACTTCAAAATCCAGTTAACCATTATGAGCGTAGCAATGAAAGAACTACGAAACATGCAAGAACAACTTACTTGGTGATAAATTCATGACAAATCGGGATGGTGAGCCTCAAAGATTAGATGAGAAAAGAGTAGGGCTTGTAAAGGAAAAGGTTGTTTGGGCGGCGCTTAGGTTTAAGAAAAATTGAGTGGGGTTTAAGGGTAGAGAATATACTTAAAAGATGAGACATGGGTCGGGTTGGTCCTTTAAAAAATCGATTATTGGGAAAAACTTACATTGATAGGCGGCGCCCATGGACTCGCCTAAGCATAAATAGGCGGCTACTAACCTATCGCCTATGTGAGGCAGTGAGCATAGGCAATGGAATAGGCGGCGCCTAACCTATCGCCTATATTGACATAGGTGGCGCCTAACCTATCACCTATATTGACATAGGCGGCGCCGAAACTATCGCCTATCTGAGGTAGTGAGCATAGGCAATGGAATAGGTGGCGCATAACCTATCGCCTAAGTGAGGCAGTGAGCATAGGGAATTGAAAATGCGGTGCTTTCTTGGTCAAAAAGGTCCTTTCATTCAATGAGATGTATTTTTCCAAAATTATAACAAACTAACCATACTTTAATCACCAAGTAATACTACAAAATCAAGTTAACCATTATGAGCGTAGCAATGAAACAACTACGGAAAATGAAAAAACATCTTACTTGGTAATAAATTTGTGATGAATCGGGGAAGGTGAGCCAGAAAGATTAGATGAGAAAAGAGAAGGGCTTGGAAAGGGAAACGTTGCTTCGGCGGCACTTAGGTTTAAGAAAAATTGAGTGGGGTTTAAGGGTAGAGGATATATTTAAAAGATGAGACAGGGGTCGGGTTGGTCCACTAAAAAATGGGTTATTATGCAAAACCGACGTTGATAGGTGGCGCCCATGGACTCGCCTTAGCATAAGTAGGTGGCGCCTAACCTATTGACTATGTTGACATGGGCGACGCCTAACCTATCGCCTATGTGAGGCAGTGAGCATAGGCAATGGCATAGAAGGCGCCTAACCTATCGCCTATGTTGATATAGGCGGCGCCTAACCTATCGACTATGTTGACATAGGCGGCGCCTAACCAATTGCCTAAGTTGAAATAGGTGGCGCCTAACCTATCGCCTATGTGAGGCAGTGAGCATAGGCAATGGTATAGGCGGAGCCTAACCTATCGCGTATGTTGACATAGGCGACGCCTAACCTATCGCCGGTGTTGACATAGGCAATGCCTAAACTATCGCCTATGTAAGGCAGTGAGCATGGGCAGTGGCATAGGCGACGCCTAACCTCTCATCTAACTGAGGCAGTGAGCATAGGCGATTGGAAATGCGGCACACTCTTGGTTGAAAAGGTCCATTCACTAAATGAGATGTATTTTTTCAAAATCATAACAAACTAACCATACTCTTATCACCAAGCACTACTTCAAAATCCAGTTAAGCATTATGAGCGTAGCAATGAAAGAACTACGGAACATGAAAGAACAACTTACTTGGTGATAAATTCATGACAAATCGGGATGGTGAGCCTCAAATATTAGATGAGAAAAGAGTAGGGCTTGTAAAGGGAAAGGTTGTCTGCGCGGCGCTTAGGTTTAAGAAAAATTGAGTGGGGTTTAATGGTAGAGGATATACTTAAAAGATGAGACATGGGTCGGGTTGGTCCTTTAAAAAATGGATTATTGGGTAAAACTTACGTTGATAGGCGGCGCCCATGGACTCGCCTAAGCATAAATAGGCGGCTACTAACCTATCGCCTATGTGAGGCAGTGAGCGTAGGCAATGGCATAGGCGGCGCCTAACCAATCGCCTATGTTGGAATAGGTGGCGCCTAAACTATAACCTATATTGACATAGGCCGCGCCTAAACTATTGCCTATGTGAGGTAGTGAGCATAGGCAATGGAATAGGCGGCGCCTAACCTATCCCCTAAGTGAGTCAGTGAGCATAGGGAATTTAAAATGCGGTGCTTTCTTGGTCGAAAAGGTCCTTTCATTCAATGAGATGTATTTTTCCAAAATTATAACAAAGTAACCATACTTTTATCACCAAGTAATACTACAAAATCAAGTTAACCATTATGAGCGTAGCAATGAAACAACTACGGAAAATGAAAAAACATCTTACTTGGTAATAAATTTGTGATGAATCAGGAAGGTGAGCCAGAAAGATTATATTAGAAAAGAGAAGGTCTTGGGAAGGGAAAAATTGAGTGTGGTTTAAGAAAAATTGAGTGTGGTTTAAGGGTAGAGGATATATTTAAAAGATGAGACAGGGGTCGGGTTGGTCCACTAAAAAATGGGTTATTACGCAAAACCAACGTTGATAGGCGGTGCCCATGGACTCGCCTTAGCATAACTAGGCGGCGCCTAACCTATCGCCTATGTGAGGCAGTGAGCATAGGCAATGGCATAGGAGGCGCCTAACCTATCGCCTATGTTGATATAGGCAGCACCGAACCTAAGATTAGATGAGCCAGTAAGATTAGATGAGAAAATAGAAGGGCTCAGAAAGGGAAAGGTTATTTGGGCGACGCTTAGGTTTAAGAAAAATTGAGTGGGGTTTAAGGGTAGAGGATATATTAAAAAGATGATACATGGGTCGGGTTGGTCCACTCAAAAATGGGTTATTAGGCAAAACTTACATTGATTGGCAGCACCCATGGACTTGCCTAAGCATAAGTAGGCGGCGCCTAACCTATCACCAATGTTGATATAGGCGATGCCTAACCTATCGCCTATGTTGACATAGGATGCACCTAACCTATCACCTATGTGGGGAAGTGAGCATAGGCAATGGAATTGGCGACTCCTAACCTATCGCCTATGTTGACATAGGCGGCACCTAACCTATCGCCTATGTTGACATAGGCGGCGCCTAACCTATCACCTATGTTGACATAGGTGGCGCCTAACCTATCGCCTATTCGAGGCAGTGAGCATAGGAAATGTCCTAGGAGGCGTCTAACCTATCGCCATGTTGAAGTAGGCGGTGCCTTACCTATCGCCTATGTTGACATAGGCGGCGCCTAACCTATCTCCTATGTGAGGCACTAAGCATAGGCAATGGCGTAGGCGGCGCCTAACCGATCGCCTATGTTGACAAAGGCGCCGCCTAACCTATCAACTATATTGACATAGGAGCCACCTAATCTATCGCCTATGTGAGGCAGTAAGCATAGGCAATGACAAAGGCGGCGCCTAACCTATCGCCTAAGTGAGGCAGTGATCATAGGGGATTGAAAAAACGGTGCACTCCTGGATGAAAAGGTCCTTTCACTCAATGAGATGTAGTTTTCCAAAATCATAACAAACTAACCATACTCTTATCACCAAGCACTACTACAAGTTAACCATTATGAGCGTAGCAATGAAACAACTATGAAACATGAAAGAACAACTTACTTGGAGATAAATTCGTGACGAATCGAGAAGTTGAGCCTGCATGATTAGATGAGAAAAGAGAAGGGATTGGAAAGGGAAAGATTGCTAAGGCGACATGTAGATTTAAGAAAAATTGAGTGGGGTGTAAGGGTAGGGGTCATATTTAAAAGGTGTGACATAGGTCGTGTTGGTCCATTCAAAAATGGGTTATTAGGCAAAACTTATGTTGATAGGCGGCGCCCATAGACTCGCCTAAGAAAAAGTAGAAAGCGCCTAACCTATTGCCTATGTTGACATAGGAGGCACCTAACCTATCACCTATGTTAACATAGGTGGCGCCTAACCTATCTCCTCTGTGAGGCAGTAAGCATAAGCAATGGCATAGGCGGCGCTTAACCTATCGCCTATGTTGACATAGGCGGCGCCTAACCTATCGCCTATGTTAGGCTGTGAGCATAGGCAATGGCATAGGCGGCCCTTAACCTATCGCCCATGTTGGCATAGGTGACCCTATACATATCGCCTAAGCTGCCATAGGGGGCGCCTAACCTATCACCTATGTTGACAAATGCGGCGCCTAACCTATCGTCTATGTTGACATTGGAGGTGCATAACCTATCGCCTATGTTGATATAGGTGGCACCTAACCTATCGCCTATGTGAGGCAGTGAGCATAGGGAATTGCATAGGTAGCGCCTAACCTATCGCCTATGTTGCTATGGGCGGCGCCTAACCTATCGCCTATGTTGAGATAGGTGGCGCCTAACCTATCGCCTATGTTGACATAGGTGCCTCCTATCCTATCGCCAATGTGAGGTAGTGAGCATAAGCAATGGCATATGTGGCGCCTAACCTATCTCCTATTTTTATATAGGCAGCACCTAACCTATCACCTATGTGAGGTAGTGAGCATAGGCAATGGGATAAGCGGCGCCTAAACTATCGCCTATATTGACATTGGCGGAGCCTAACCTATTATGAATATTGACATAGGCGGCGCCTAACCTATCGTCTATGTGAGGCAGTGAGCATAGGGGATTGAAAATGCGTTGTAGTCTTGGTGGTAAAGGTCCTTTCAATCAATGAGATGTATTTTTCCAACATCATAACCAACTAACCAAACTCTTATCACCAAGAACTACTACAAAATCCTGTTAATCATTATGAGCGTAGCAATGAAACAACTACGGAACATGAAATAACAACTTACTTGGTGATAAATTCATGATGAATCAGGAAGGTGAGCCTACAAGATTAGATGAAAAAAGTGAAGGGCTTGGAAAGGGAAAGGTTGTTTTGGGGGCGCTTAGGTTTCAGAAAAATTGAGTGGGATTTAAGGGTAGAGGATATATTTAAAAGATGAGAAATGGGTCTTGTTGGTCCATTCAAAAATAGTTTATTAGGCAAATCTTACGTTGATAGGCGGTGCCCATGGAGTCGCGTAAGCAAAAGTAGACGGCGCCTAACCTATCGCCAATGTTGACATAGGAGGCGCCTAACCGATCGCCTATGTTGACATAAGTGGCGCCTAACCTATCTCTTATGTGAGGCAGTGAGCATAGGCGGCGCCTAACCTATCGCCTATGTTGACATAGGTGGCGCCTAACCTATTGCTTATGTTGACATAGACGGCTCCTACCATATCGCCTATGTAAGGCAGTGGGCATAGAAAATGGCATAGGCGGTGCCTAACCTATCTTCTAAGTGAGGTAGTGAGCACAGGCGATTTGAAATGCGCACTCTTGGTCGAAAAGGTCCTTTCAGTCAATAAGATCTATATTTCCAAAATCATAACAAACTAACCATACTCTTATCACCAAGCACTACTACAAAATCCAGTTAACCATAGTGAGCTTAGCAATGAAACAACAACGGAACATGAAAGAATAATTTACTTGGTGATAAATTCATGACGAATCGGTAATGTGAGCCTGCAAGATTAGATAAGAAAAGAGACGGGATTGGAAAGGGAAAGGTTGTTTAGGCGGCGCTTTAGTTTAAGAACAATTAAGTAGAGTTTAAGGGAAGAGGATATATTTAAAATATGAGACATGGGTCGGGTTGGTCCATTCAACAATGTGTTATTAGGCAAAACTTACGTTGATAGGCGGGGCCCATGGACTCGCCTATGCATAAGTAGGCGGCGCCTAACCTATTGCCTATGTTGACAAAGGTGGCCCCTAACCTATCGCCTATGCGAGGCAGTGAGCATAGGCAAAGGCATAGGCGGCGCCTAACCTATCGCCTATGATGACATAGGCGGCGTCTAACCTATTGCCTATGTTGACATAGGCGTTGCCTAACCTATCATCTATGTGAGGCAGTGAGCATAGGAAATAGCATTGGAGATGCCTAACCTATTGCCTAAGTGATGCAGTGAGCATAGGCGATTGAAAGTGAGGGGAACTCTTGGTCGAAAAGGTCCTTTCACTCAATGAGATGTATTTTTCCAAAATCATATCAAACTAACCATACTCTTATCACCAAGCACTACTACAAAATCCTGTTAACCATTATCAGCGTAGCAATGAAACAACTACGAAACATGAAATGACAACTTACTTGGTGATAAATTCCCAATGAATCGGGAAGGTGAGCCTGCAGGATTAGATGAAAAAAGAGAAGGGCTTGGAAAGGGAAAGGTTGTTTGGGCGGCGATTAGGTTTTAGAAAAATTAAGTGGGATTTAAAGTTAGAGGATATAATTGAAAGATGAGAAATGGTTCGTGTTGGTACATTCAAAAATGGTTTATTAGGATAAAATTACATTGATAGGCGGTGCCCGTAGTCTCGCCTAAGTATAAGTAGAGTCGCCTATCCTATTGCCAATGTTGACATAGGCGGCACCTAACCTATCGCCTATGTCGACATAGGTGGCGCCTAGCCTATCGCCTATGTGAGGCAATGAGCATAGGCAATGGCATAGGGGTCTCCTAACCTATCTCCTATGTTGACATAGGTGGCGCCAAACCTATCGCCTATGTTGACATAGGCGGCGCTTAACCTATCACCTATGTTGATATAGGTGGCACCTAAACTATCGCCTATGTGAGGCGGTGAGCATAGGTAATGGCATAGGAGGCGCCTAAGCATAAGTAGGCGGCGCCTAACATATCGCCTATGTTGACATAGGCAGCGCCTAACCTATCGCCTATGTTAACATAGGATGCACCGAACTTATTGCCGATGTGAGGCAGTGAGCATAGGCAATGGCATAGGCGGTGCCTAACCTATCGCCTATGTTGACATTAGCGGCGCCTAACCTATCGCCAATGTTGACATCGGGGGTGCCGATCCTATCGCCTATGTGAGGCAATTTGCATAGGCAATGGCATAGGCGGAGCCTAACCTATCGCCTATGTTGACGTAGGCGGCACCTAACCTATCACCTATACTGACATAGTCGGCGCCTAACCTGACGCCTATATGAGGTAGTGAGCGTAGGTAATGGCATAGGCGGTGCCTAACCTATCGCCTAAGTGAGGCATTGAGCATAGGGGATTGGAAATGTCGTGCACTCTTGGTCGAAAAGGTCCTTTCACTCAATGAGATGTTTTTTTCTAAAATCATATTAAAGTAACCATACTCTTATCACCAGTCACTAATACTTGGTGATAAATTCGTGACGAATAGAGAAGGTGAGCATGCATGATTAGATGAGAAAAGAGAAGCGCTTGGAAAGAGAAAGGTTGTTTGGGCGGCGCTTTGGTTTAGGAAAAATTTAGTGGGGTTAAAGCGTAGAGGATATATTTAAAATAATAGACATGGGTCGCGTTGGTCCAGTCAAAAATGGGTTATTAGGCAAAACATACGTTGATAGGCGGCTCCCATGGACTCACCTAAGCATAAGGAGGCAGCACCTAACCTATTGCTTATGTTGACATAGGAGGCGCCTAACCTATTGACTATGTTAACATAGGTGGATCCTCACCGATCACCTATGTGAGGCAGTGAGCATAGGCAATGGCATAGGAGGCGCCTACTGTATCGCCAATGTTGACATAGGCGGCGCCTAACCTATCACCTATGTGGACATAGGCGGTGCCTAACCTATCTCAAATATTGACATAGGTGGCACCTAACCTATCACATATGTGAGGCAGTGAGCATAGGAAAAGGCATTGACGGCACTAAAACTATCACCTATGTTGACTTAGGCGGCGCCTAACCTATCGCCTATATTGATATAGGCGGTTCCTAACCTATCGTCTATGTTGACCTAGGCAGCGCCTAACCTAACGCCTATGTTGACATAGGTAGCATCTAACCTATCGCCTATGTCGACATAGGCGGCGCCTAGCCAATCGCCTAGGTGACGCATTGAGCATAGGCAATGGCATAGGGGGAACCTTACCAATCTCCTATGTTGACATAGGCGGCGCCAAACCTATCGCCTATGTTGACATAGGCGGCGCCTAACGTATCGCCTATGTTGACATAGGCGGCGCCTAGCCTATCGCCTATGTGAGGCAATGAGCATAGGCAATGGCATAGGGGTCTCCTAACCTATCGCCTATGTTGACATAGGCGGTGCCAAACCTATCGCCTATGTTGACATAGGCGACGCTTAATCTATCACCTATGTTGATATAGGTGGCACCTAAACTATCGCCTATGTGAGGCGATGAGCATAGGTAATGGCATAGGAGGCGCCTAACCTATCACCTATGTTGACATAGGCGGCGCCTAACCTATCGCCAATTTTGACATCGGGGGTGCCGATCGTATCTCCTATGTGAGGCAATTAGCATAGGCAATGGCGTAGGCGGAGCCTAATCTATCGCCTATGTTGACGTAGGCGGCACCTAACCTATCACCTATACTGACATAGTCGGCGCCTAACCTAACGCCTATATGAGGCAGTGAGCGTAGGTAATGGCATAGGTGGTGCCTAACCTATCGCCTAAGTGAGGCATTGAGCATCAGCGATTGGAAATGCCGCGCACTCCTGGTCAAAAAGGTCCTTTCATTCAATGAGATGTTTTTTTCTAAAATCTAAACAAACTAACCATAATCTTATCACCAGGCACTAATACTTGGGGATAAATTCGTGATGAATAGGGAAGGCGAGCCTGCAAAATTAGATGAGAAAAGAGAAGGGTTTGGAAAGGAAAAGGTTGTTTGGGCGGCGCATAGGTTTAAGAAAAATTGAGTGGGGTTTAAGGGTAAAGGATATATTTAAAAGATGAGACATAGGTCGGGTTGGTCCATTCAAAAATAGGTTATTAGGAAAAACTTACGTTGATAGGCGGCGCCCATGGACTCGCCTAAGCATAAGTAGGCAGCTCCTAACCTATTGCTTATGTTGACATTGGCGGCGCCTAACCTATCGCCTATGTTAACATAGGTGTCGCCTCACCTATCGCCTATGTGAGGCAGTGCGCATAGGAAATGGCATAGGCGGCGCCTGCCGTATCGCATATTTTGACATAGGCGGCGCCTAGCCTATCACTTATGTTGACATAGGCGGCACCTAACCTATTACCTATGTTAGGCTGTGAGCATAGGCAATGGCATAGGCGGCGCTTAACCTATCGCCCATGTTGACATAGGAGGCACTTTACCTATTGCCTCTGCTGACATAGGCGGCACCTAATCTATCGCCTATGTGAGGCAGTGAGCATAGGCAATGGCATAGCCGGTGCCAAACCTATCGCCTATGTTGACATAGGCGGAGCCTAACCTATCCCCTATGTGGACATAGGCGGCGCCTAACCTATCTCCTATGTTGACATAGGTGACACCTAACCTATCGCCTATGTGAGGTAGTAAGCATAGGCAATGGCATAGGCGGCGCCTAACCTATCGCCAATGTTGACTTAGGAGTCGCCTAACCTATCGCCTAAGTTGACATAGGCGGTGCCTAATCTATTGCCTATGTTGACATAGGCGGTGCCTAGCCTATCACCTATATTAAATTAGGTGGCGCCTATCCTATCGCCTATGTGAGGCAGTGAGCGTAGGCAATGGGATAGGCGGCGCCTAACCTATCGCCAATGTTGACATAGGAGGCCCCAAACCTATCGCCTATCGCCTATGTTGACATAGGCGACACCTAACCTATCGCCTATGTTGAAATAGGCGGCGCCTAGCCTATTGCCTATGTGAGGATGTTAGCAGAGGTAATGGCATAGGGGGAACCTAACCTATCGCATATGTTGACATAGGCAGCGCCAAACCTATCGCCTAGGTTTACATAGGCGGAGCTTATCCTATCGCCTATTTTGACATAGGTGGCACCTAACCTATCACCTATGTTGACATAGGCGGTGCCTAGCCTATCGCCTATATGAGGCGGTAAGCATAGGCAATGGTATAGGCGGCACCTAACCTCTCACCTAAGTTGACATAGACGTCGTCTAACCTATTTCCTATGTTGACATAGGGGGTGCCTGCAAGATTAGATGAGAAAAGAGAAGGACTTGGAAAGGGAAAGATTATTTGGGCGGCTCTTTGGCTTAAGAAAAATTGAGTGGAGTTTAAGGGTAGAGGATATATTTAAAAGATGATACATGCGTTGGGTTGGTCCATTCAAAAAGGGGTTATTAGGCCAAACATACGTTGATAGGCGGCGCCCATGGACTCACCTAAGAATACGTAGGCAGCGCCTAACCTATCGCTTATGTTGACATCAGTGGCTCCTAACCTATCGCCTATGTTAACATAGGTGGCGTGTCACCTATCGCCTATGTGAGTCAGTGAGCATAGGCAATGGCAAGGCAGCGCCTAACCTGTCGCCTATGTTGAAATAGGCCGCACCTAACCTAACATCAATATTGACATAGGCGGCGCCTAACCTATCGCCTATGTTGACATAGGCGGCGCCGACCTATCGCCTATGTGAGGCAGTGAGCATAGTCAATGGCATAGGTGGTGCCTAACCTATCGCCTATATTGACATTGGCGACGCCAAACCAATCGCCTAAGTTGACATAGGCGGCGTCTAACCTATCGCCTAAGTGAGGCAGTGAGCATAGGCAATGGCATAGGCGGCGTTTAACCTATCGCCTATGTTGACATAGGCAACGCCTAACCTATCGCCTTTGTTAACATAGGCAGCACCTAACCTATCGCCTATGTTAGGCAGTGAAAATAGGTAATGGCATAGGCGGCGCCTAACCTATTTCCTATGTTGACAGAGGCGGCGCCTAACCTATCGCTTATGTTGACATAGGCGGCGCCTAACCTATCGCCTATGTTGACATAGGATGCACCTAACCTATTGCCTGTGTCAGGTAGTAAGCATAGGCAATGGCATAGGCGGCGCCTAACCTATCGCCTAGGTTGATATAGGCGGCGCCTAACCTATCACCTATGTTGACATACGCGACGCCTAACCTATCGCCTATGTTGAGATAGGCGGCACCTAACCTATCGCGTATGTTGACATAGGATGCTCCTAACCTATCGCCTATGTGAGCCAGCGAGCATAGGCAATGGCATAGGCGGCGTCTAACCTATCGCCTATGTTGACATAGGCGGCGCCTAACCTATCGCCTATGTGAGGCTGTGAGCATAGGAAATGGCATAGACTGCGCCTAACCTATCGCCTAAGTGAGACAGTGAGCATAGGCGATTTGAAATGCGGCGCACACTTGGTTTAAAAGGTCCATTCAATCAATGAGATGTATTTTTTCAAAATCATAACAAACTAACCACACTCTTATCAGCAAGCACTACTACAAAATCCAGTTAACCATTATGAGCGTAGCAATGAAACAAGTATGGAACATGAAAGAACAACTCATTTGGTGATAAACTGGGAAGGTGAGCCTGGAAGATTAGATGAGAAAAGAATAGGATTTGCAAAGGCAAAGTTTTTTGGGCGGCGCTTAGGTTAAAGAAAAATTAAGTGGGGTTTAAGCGTAGAGGATATACTTAAAGGAGTAGACATGGGTTGGGTTGGTCCATTCAAAAATGGGTTATTAGACAAAACTTATGTTGATAGGCAGTGCCTATGGACTTGCCTAAGCATAATTAGGCGGCGCCTAACCTATTGCCTATGTTGACATAGGCGGCCCCTAACCTATCGCCTATGTTGACATAGGCGGTGCCTAACCTATCACCTATATTAAATTAGGTGGCGCATATCCTATCGCCTATGTGAGGCAGTGAGAATAGGCAATGGGATAGACGTCGCCTAACCTATCGCCAATGTTGACATAGGAGGCGCCAAACCTATCGCCTATCGCCTATGTTGACATAGGCGACACCTAACCTATCGCCTATGTTGACATAGGCGGCGCCTAGCCTATTGCCTATGTGAGGACGTGAGCAGAGGTAATGGCATAGGGGGCGCCTAACCTATCGCCTATGTTGACATAGGCGGCGCCAAATCTATCGCCTAGGTTTACATAGGCGGAGCATATCCTATCGCCTATTTTGACATAGGTGGCACCTAACCTATCACCTATGTTGACATAGGCGGCGCCTAGCCTTTCGCCTATATGAGGCGGTGAACATAGGCAATGGTATAGGCAGCGCCTAACCTCTCACCTATGTTGACATAGACGTCGTCTAACCTATTGCCTATGTTGACATAGGGGGTGCCTGCAAGATTAGATGAGAAAAGAGAAGGACTTGGAAAGGGAAAGATTATTTGGGCGGCTCTTTGTCTTAGGAAAAATTGAGTGGAGTTTAAGGGTAGAGGATATATTTAAAAGATGATACATGCGTTGGGTTGGTCCATTCAAAAAGGGGTTATTAGGCCAAACATACGTTGATAGGCGGCGCCCATGGACTCACCTAAGCATACGTAGGCAGAGCCTAACCTATTGCTTATGTTGACATCAGTGGCTCCTAACCTATCGCCTGTGTTAACATAGGTGGCGTGTGACCTATCGCCTATGTGAGTCAGTGAGCATAGGCAATGGCAAGGCAGCGCCTAACCTGTCGTCTATGTTGACATAGGCCGCACCTAGCCTAACACCAATATTGACATAGGCGGCGCCTAACCTATCGCCTATTTTGACATAGGCGGCGCCGACCTATCGCCTATGTGAGACAGTGAGCATAGTCAATGGCATAGGTGGTGCCTAACCTATCGCCTATATTGACATTGGCGACGCCAAACCAATCGCCTATGTTGACATAGGCGGCGTCTAACCTATCGCCTAAGTGAGGCAGTGAGCATAGGCAATGGCATAGGCGGCGTTTAACCTATCGCCTATGTTGACATAGGCAGCGCCTAACCTATCGCCTTTGTTAACATAGGCAGCAGCTAACCTATCGCCTATGTTAGGCAGTGAGAATAGGTAATGGCATAGGCGGCGCCTAACCTATTTCCTATGTTGACAGAGGCGGCGCCTAACCTATCGCTTATGTTGACATAGGCGGCGCCTAACCTATCGCCTATGTTGACATAGGATGCACCTAACCTATTGCCTGTGTCAGGTAGTAAGCATAGGCAATGGCATAGGCGGCGCCTAACCTATCGCCTAGGTTGATATAGGCGGCGCCTAACCTATCACCTATGTTGACAAACGCGACGCCTAACCTATCGCCTATGTTGAGATAGGCGGCACCTAACCTATCACGTATGTTGACATAGGATGCTCCTAACCTATCGCCTATGTGAGCCAGCGAGCATAGGCAATGGCATAGGCGGCGTCTAACCTATCGCCTATGTTGACATAGGCGGCGCCTAACCTATCGCCTATGTGAGGCTGTGAGCATAGGAAATGGCATAGACTGCGCCTAACCTATCGCCTAAGTGAGACAGTGAGCATAGGCGATTTGAAATGCGGCGCACACTTGGTTTAAAAGGTCCATTCAATCAATGAGATGTATTTTTTCAAAATCATAACAAACTAACCACACTCTTATCAGCAAGCACTACTACAAAATCCAGTTAACCATTATGAGCGTAGCAATGAAACAAGTATGGAACATGAAAGAACAACTCATTTGGTGATAAATTGGGAAGGTGAGCCTGGAAGATTAGATGAGAAAAGAATAGGATTTGCAAAGGCAAAGTTTTTTGGGCGGCGCTTAGGTTAAAGAAAAATTAAGTGGGGTTTAAGCGTAGAGGATATACTTAAAGGAGTAGACATGGGTTGGGTTGGTCCATTCAAAAATGGGTTATTAGACAAAACTTATGTTGATAGGCAGCGCCTATGGACTTGCCTAAGCATAATTAGGCGGCGCCTAACCTATTGCCTATGTTGACATAGGCGGCCCCTAACCTATCGCCTATGTTGACATAGGCGGTGCCTAACCTATCACCTATATTAAATTAGGTGGCGCATATCCTATCGCCTATGTAAGGCAGTGAGCATAGGCAATGGGATAGACGGCGCCTAACCTATCGCCAATGTTGACATAGGAGGCGCCAAACCTATCGCCTATCGCCTATGTTGACATAGGCGACACCTAACCTATCGCCTATGTTGACATAGGCGGCGCCTAGCCTATTGCCTATGTGAGGACGTGAGCAGAGGTAATGGCATAGGGGGCGCCTAACCTATCGCCTATGTTGACATAGGCGGCGCCAAATCTATCGCCTAGGTTTACATAGGCGGAGCATATCCTATCGCCTATTTTGACATAGGTGGCACCTAACCTATCACCTATGTTGACATAGGCGGCGTCTAGCCTTTCGCCTATATGAGGCGGTGAGCATAGGCAATGGTATAGGCAGCGCCTAACCTCTCACCTATGTTGACATAGACGTCGTCTAACCTATTGCCTATGTTGACATAGGGGGTGCCTGCAAGATTAGATGAGAAAAGAGAAGGACTTGGAAAGGGAAAGATTATTTGGGCGGCTCTTTGTCTTAAGAAAAATTGAGTGGAGTTTAAGGGTAGAGGATATATTTAAAAGATGATACATGCGTTGGGTTGGTCCATTCAAAAAGGGGTTATTAGGCCAAACATACGTTGATAGGCGGCGCCCATGGACTCACCTAAGCATACGTAGGCAGAGCCTAACCTATTGCTTATGTTGACATCTGTGGCTCCTAACCTATCGCCTGTGTTAACATAGGTGGCGTGTGACCTATCGCCTATGTGAGTCAGTGAGCATAGGCAATGGCAAGGCAACGCCTAACCTGTCGTCTATGTTGACATAGGCCGCACCTAGCCTAACACCAATATTGACATAGGCGGCGCCTAACCTATCGCCTATTTTGACATAGGCGGCGCCGACCTATCGCCTATGTGAGGCAGTGAGCATAGTCAATGGCATAGGTGGTGCCTAACCTATCGCCTATATTGACATTGGCGACGCCAAACCAATCGCCTATGTTGACATAGGCGGCGTCTAACCTATCGCCTAAGTGAGGCAGTGAGCATAGGCAATGGCATAGGCGGCGTTTAACCTATCACCTATGTTGACATAGGCAGCGCCTAACCTATCGCCTTTGTTAACATAGGCAGCACCTAACCTATCGCCTATGTTAGGCAGTGAGAATAGGTAATGGAATAGGCGGCGCCTAACCTATTTCCTATGTTGACAGAGGCGGCGCCTAACCTATCGCTTATGTTGTCATAGGTGGCGCCTAACCTATAGCCTATGTTGGCATAGGATGCACCTAACCTATTGCCTGTGTCAGGTAGTAAGCATAGGCAATGGCATAGGCGGCGCCTAACCTATCGCCTAGGTTGATATAGGCGGCGCCTAACCTATCACCTATGTTGACATACGCGACGCCTAACCTATCACCTATGTTGAGATAGGCGGCACCTAACCTATCACATATGTTGACATAGAATGCTCCTAACCTATCGCCTATGTGAGGCAGCGAGCATAGGCAATGGCATAGGCGGCATCTAACCTATTGCCTATGTTGACATAGGCGGCGCCTAACCTATCGCCTATGTGAGGCTGTGAGCATAGGAAATGGCATAGACTGCGCCTAACCTATCGCCTAAGTGAGACAGTGAGCATAGACAATTTGAAATGCGGCGCACACTTGGTTTAAATGGTCCATTC
The DNA here is from genome assembly GCA_030864225.1 of Capsicum baccatum var. pendulum. Lineage (NCBI taxonomy): Eukaryota > Viridiplantae > Streptophyta > Magnoliopsida > Solanales > Solanaceae > Capsicum > Capsicum baccatum. Next base: position 227,265,587 of record CM061555.1, on the reverse strand, counting down.
AATCAATGAGATGTATTTTTTCAAAATCATAACAAACTAACCACACTCTTATCAGCAAACACTACTACAAAATCCAGTTAACCATTATGAGCGTAGCAATGAAACAAGTATGGAACATGAAAGAACAACTCATTTGCTGATAAATTGGGAAGGTGAGCCTGGAAGATTAGATGAGAAAAGAATAGGATTTGCAAAGGCAAAGTTTTTTGGGCGGCGCTTAGGTTAAAGAAAAATTGAGTGGGGTTTAAGGGTAGAGGATATACTTAAAGGAGTAGACATGGGTTGGGTTGGTCCATTCAAAAATGGTTTATTAGACAAAACTTACGTTGATAGGCAGCGCCTATGGACTTGCCTAAGCATAAGTAGGCGGCGCCTAACCTATTGCCTATGTTGACATAGGCGGCCCCTAACCTATTGCCTATGTTGACATAGGCGGTGCCTAACCTATCACCTATATTAAATTAGGTGGCGCCTATCCTATCGCCTATGTGAGGCAGTGAGCATAGGCAATGGGATAGACGGCGCCTAACCTATCGCCAATGTTGACATAGGAGGCGCCAAACCTATCGCCTATCGCCTATGTTGTCATAGGCGACACCTAACCTATCGCCTATGTTGACATAGGCGGCGCCTAGCCTATTGCCTATGTGAGGAAGTGAGCAGAGGTAATGGCATAGGGGGCGCCTAACCTATCGCCTATGTTGACAAAGGCGGCGCCAAATCTATCGCCTAGGTTTACATAGGCGGAGCTTATCCTATCGCCTATTTTGACATAGGTGGCACCTAACCTATCACCTATGTTGACATAGGCGGCGCCTAGCCTATCGCCTATATGAGGCGGTGAGAATAGGCAATGGTATAGGCAGCGCCTAACCTCTCACCTATGTTGACATAGACGTCGTCTAACCTATTGCCTATTTTGACATAGGGGGTGCCTGCAAGATTAGATGAGAAAAGAGAAGGACTTGGAAAGGGAAAGATTATTTGGGCGGCTCTTTGTCTTAAGAAAAATTGAGTGGAGTTTAAGGGTAGAGGATATATTTAAAAGATGATACATGCGTTGGGTTGGTCCATTCAAAAAGGGGTTATTAGGACAAACATACGTTGATAGGCGGCGCCCATGGACTCACCTAAGCATACGTAGGCCGCGCCTAACCTATTGCCTATGTTGACATCAGTGGCTCCTAACCTATCGCCTGTGTTAACATAGGTGGCGTGTCACCTATCGCCTATGTGAGTCAGTGAGCATAGGCAATGGCAAGGCAGAGCCTAACCTGTCGCCTATGTTGACATAGGCCGCACCTAGCCTAACACCAATATTGACATAGGCGGCGCCTAACCTATCGCCAATGTTGACATAGGCGGTGCCGACCTATCGCCTATGTGAGGCAGTGAGCATAGTCAATGGAATAGGTGGTGCCTAACCTATCGCCTATATTGACATTGGCGACGCCAAACCAATCGCCTATGTTGACATAGGCGGCGTTTAACCTATCGCCTAAGTGAGGCAGTGAGCATAGGCAATGGCATAGGCGGCGTTTAACCTATCGCCTATGTTGACATGGGCAGCGCCTAACCTATCGCCTTTGTTAACATAGGCAGCACCTAACCTATCGCCTATGTTAGGCAGTGAGAATAGGTAATGGCATAGGCGGGGCCTAACCTATTTCCTATGTTGACAGAGGCGGCGCCTAACCTATCGCTTATGTTGACATAGGCGGCGCCTAACCTATCGCCTATGTTGACATAGGATGCACCTAACCTATTGCCTGTGTCAGGTAGTAAGCATAGGCAATGGCATAGGCGGCGCCTAACCTATCGCCTAGGTTGATATAGGCGGCGTCTAACCTATCACCTATGTTGACATACGCGACGCCTAACCTATCGCCTATGTTGAGATAGGCGGCAACTAACCTATCACGTATGTTGACATAGGATGCTCCTAACCTATCGCCTATGTGAGGTAGCGAGCATAGGCAATGGCATAGGCGGCGTCTAACCTATCGCCTATGTTGACATAGGCGGCGCCTAACCTATCGCCTATGTGAGGCTGTGAACATAGGAAATGGCATAGACTGTGCCTAACCTATCGCCTAAGTGAGACAGTGAGCATAGGCGATTTGAAATGCGGCGCAAACTTGGTTTAAAAGGTCCACTCAATCAATGAGATGTATTTTTTCAAAATCATAACAAACTAACCACACTCTTATCAGCAAGCACTACTACAAAATCCAGTTAACCATTATGAGCGTAGCAATAAAACAAGTATGGAACATGAAAGAACAACTTATTTGGTGATAAATTGGGAAGGTGAGCCTGGAAGATTAGATGAGAAAATAATAGGATTTGCACAGGCAAAGTTTTTTGGGCGGCGCTTAGGTTAAAGAAAAATTGAGTGGGGTTTAAGGGTAGAGGATATACTTAAAGGAGTAGACATGGGTTGGGTTGGTCCATTCAAAAATGGGTTATTAGACAAAACTTACGTTGATAGGCAGCGCCTATGGACTTGCCTAAGCATAAGTAGGCGGCGCCTAACCTATTGCCTATGTTGACATAGGCGGCCCCTAACCTATCGCCTATGTTGACATAGGCGGTGCCTAACCTATCACCTATATTAAATTAGGTGGCTCCTATCCTATCGCCTATGTGAGGCAGTGAGCATAGACAATGGGATAGACGACGCCTAACCTATCGCCACTGTTGACATAGGAGGCACCAAACCTATCGCCTATCGCCTATGTTGACATAGGCGACACCTAACCTATCGCCTATGTTGACATAGGCGGCGCCTAGCCTATTGCCTATGTGAGGAAGTGAGCAGAGGTAATGGCATAGGGGGCGCCTAACCTATCGCCTATGTTGACATAGGCGGCGCCAAATCTATCGCCTAGGTTTTCATAGGCGGAGCTTATTCTATCGCCTATTTTGACATAGGTGGCACCTAACCTATCACCTATGTTGACATAGGCGGCGCCTAGCCTATCGCCTATATGAGGCGGTGAGCATAGGCAATGGTATAGGCAGCGCCTAACCTCTCACCTATGTTGACATAGACGTCGTCTAACCTATTGCCTATGTTGACATAGGGGGTGCCTGCAAGATTAGATGAGAAAAGAGAAGGACTTGGAAAGGGAAAGATTATTTGGGCGGCTCTTTGTCTTAAGAAAAATTGAGTGGAGTTTAAGGGTAGAGGATATATTTAAAAGATGATACATGCGTTGGGTTGGTCCATTCAAAAAGGGGTTATTAGGCCAAACATACGTTGATAGGCGGCGCCCATGGACTCACCTAAGCATACGTAGGCAGCGCCTAACCTATTGCTTATGTTGATATCAGTGGCTCCTAACCTATCGCCTGTGTTAACATAGGTGGCCTGTCACCTATCGCCTATGTGAGTCAGTGAGCATAGGCAATGGCAAGGCAGCGCCTAACCTGTCGCCTATGTTGACATAGGCCGAACCTAGCCTAACACTAATATTGACATAGGCGGCGCCTAACCTATCGCCTATGTTGACATAGGCGGTGCCGACCTATCGCCTATGTGAGGCAGTGAGCATAGTCAATGGCATAGGTGGTGCCTAACCTATCGCCTATATTGACATTGGCGACGCCAAACCAATCGCCTATGTTGACATAGGCGGCGTCTAACCTATCGCCTAAGTGAGGCAGTGAGCATAGGCAATGGCATAGGCGGCGTTTAACCTATCGCCTATGTTGACATAGGCAGCGCCTAACCTATCGCCTTTGTTAACATTGGAAGCACCTAACCTATCGTCTATGTTAGGCAGTGAGAATAGGTAATGGCATAGGCGGCGCCTAACCTATTTCCTATGTTGACAGAGGCGGCGCCTAACCTATCGCTTATGTTGACATAGGCGGCGCCTAACCTATCGCCTATGTTGACATAGGATGCACCTAACCTATTGCCTGTGTCAGGTAGTAAGCATAGGCAATGGCATAGGCGGCGCATAACCTATCGCCTAGGTTGATATAGGCGGCGCCTAACCTATCACCTATGTTGACATACGCGACGCCTAACCTATCGCCTATGTTGAGATAGGCGGCACCTAACCTATCACGTATGTTGACATAGGATGCTCCTAACCTATCGCCTATGTGAGGCAGCGAGCATAGGCAATGTCATAGGCGGCGTCTAACCTATCGCCTATGTTGACATAGGCGGCGCCTAACCTATCGCCTATGTGAGGCTGTGAGCATAGGAAATGGCATAGACTGCGCCAAACCTATCGCCTAAGTGAGACAGTGAGCATAGGCGATTTGAAATGCGGCGCAAACTTGGTTTAAAAGGTCCATTCAATCAATGAGATGTATTTTTTCAAAATCATAACAAACTAACCACACTCTTATCAGCAAGCACTACTACAAAATCCAGTTAACCATTATGAGCGTAGCAATGAAACAAGTATGGAACATGAAAGAACAACTCATTTGGTGATAAATTGGGAAGGTGAGCCTGGAAGATTAGATGAGAAAAGAATAGGATTTGCAAAGGCAAAGTTTTTTGGGCGGCGCTTAGGTTAAAGAAAAATTGAGTGGGGTTTAAGGGTAGAGGATATACTTAAAGGAGTAGACATGGGTTGGGTTGGTCCATTCAAAAATGGGTTATTAGACAAAACTTACGTTGATAGGCAGCGCCTATGGACTTGCCTAAGCATAAGTAGGCGGCGCCTAACCTATTGCCTATGTTGACATAGGCGGCCCCTAACCTATCGCCTATGTTGACATAGGCGGTGCCTAACCTATCACCTATATTAAATTAGGTGGCGCCTATCCTATCGCCTATGTGAGGCAGTGAGCATAGGCAATGGGATAGACGGCGCCTAACCTATCGCCAATGTTGACATAGGAGGCGCCAAACCTATCGCCTATCGCCTATGTTGACATAGGCGACACCTAACCTATCGCCTATGTTGACATAGGCGGCGCCTAGCCTATTGCCTATGTGAGGAAGTGAGCAGAGGTAATGGCATAGGGGGCGCCTAACCTATCGCCTATGTTGACATAGGCGGCGCCAAATCTATCGCCTAGGTTTACATAGGCGGAGCTTATCCTATCGCCTACTTTGACATAGGTGGCACCTAACCTATCACCTATGTTGACATAGGCGGCGTCTAGCCTATCGCCTATATGAGGCGGTGAGCATAGGAAATGGTATAGGCAGTGCCTAACCTCTCACCTATGTTGACATAGACGTCGTCTAACCTATTGCCTATGTTGACATAGGGGGTGCCTGCAAGATTAGATGAGAAAACAGATGGACTTGGAAAGGGAAAGATTATTTGGGCGGCTCTTTGTCTTAAGAAAAGTTTAGTGGAGTTTAAGGGTAGAGGATATATTTAAAAGATGATACAGGCGTTGGGTTGGTCCATTCAAAAAGGGGTTATTAGGCCAAACATACGTTGATAGGCGGCGCCCATGGACTCACCTAAGCATACGTAGGCAGCGCCTAACCTATTGCTTATGTTGACATCAGTGGCTCCTAACCTATCGCCTGTGTTAACATAGGTGGCGTGTCACCTATCGCCTATGTGAGTCAGCGAGCTTAGGCAATGGCAACGCAGAGCCTAACCTGTCGCCTATGTTGACATAGGCCGCACCTAGCCTAACACCAATATTTACATAGGCGGCGCCTAACCTATCGCCTATGTTGACATAGGCGGCGCCGACCTATCGCCTATGTGAGGCAGTGAGCATAGTCAATGGCATAGGTGGTGCCTAACCTATCGCCTATATTGACATTGGCGACGCCAAACCAATCGCCTATGTTGATATAGGCGGCGTCTAACCTATCGCCTAAGTGAGGCAGTGAGCATAGGCAATGGCATAGGCGGCGTTTAACCTATCGCCTATGTTGACATAGGCAGCGCCTAACCTATCGCCTTTGTTAACATAGGCAGCACCTAACCTATCGCCTATGTTAGGCAGTGAGAATAGGTAATGGCATAGGCGGCGCCTAACCTATTTCCTATGTTGACAGAGGCGGCGCCTAACCTATCGCTTATGTTGACATAGGCGGCGCCTAACCTATCGCCTATGTTGACATAGAATGCACCTAACCTATTTCCTGTGTCAGGTAGTAAGCATAGGCAATGGCATAGGCGGCGCCTAACATATCGCCTAGGTTGATATAGGCGGCGCCTAACCTATCACCTATGTTGATATACGCGACGCCTAACCTATCGCCTATATTGAGATAGGCGGCACCTAACCTATCACGTATGTTGACATAGGATGCTCCTAACCTATCGCCTATGTGAGGCAGCGATCATAGGCAATGGCATAGGCGGCGTCTAACCTATCGCCTATGTTGACATAGGCGGCGCCTAACCTATCGCCTATGTGAGGCTGTGAGCATAGGAAATGGCATAGACTGCGCCTAACCTATCGCCTAAGTGAGACAGTGAGCATAGGCGATTTGAAATGCGGCGCACACTTGGTTTAAAAGGTCCATTCAATCAATGAGATGTATTTTTTCAAAATCATAACAAACTAACCACACTCTTATCAGCAAGCACTACTACAAAATCCAGTTAACCATTATGAGCGTAGCAATGAAACAAGTATGGAACATGAAAGAACAACTCATTTGGTGATAAATTGGGAAGGTGAGCCTGGAAGATTAGATAAGAAAAGAATAGGATTTGCAAAGGCAAAGTATTTTGGGCGGCGCTTAGGTTAAAGAAAAATTGAGTGGGGTTTAAGGGTAGAGGATATACTTAAAGGAGTAGACATGGGTTGAGTTGGTCCATTCAAAAATGGGTTATTAGACAAAACTTACGTTGATAGGCAGCGCCTATGGACTTGCCTAAGCATAAGTAGGCGGCGCCTAACCTATTGCCTATGTTGACATAGGCGGCCCCTAACCTATCGCCTATGTTGACATAGGCGGTGCCTAACCTATAACCTATATTAAATTAGGTGGTGCCTATCTTATCGCCTATGTGAGGCAGTGAGCATAGGCAATGGGATAGGCGGCGCCTAACCTATCGCCAATGTTGACATAGGAGGCGCCAAACCTATCGCCTATCGCCTATGTTGACATAGGCGGCGCCTAGCCTATTGCCTATGTGAGGAAGTGAGCAGAGGTAATGGCATAGGGGGCGCCTAACCTATCGCCTATGTTGACATAGGTGGCACCAAATCTATCGCCTAGGTTTACATAGGCGGAGCTTATCGTATCGCCTATTTTGACATAGGTGGCACCTAACCTATCACCTATGGTGACATAGGCGGCGCCTAGCCTTTCGGCTATATGAGGCGGTGAGCATAGGCAATGGTATAGGAAGCGCCTAACCTCTCACCTATGTTGACATAGACGTCGTCTAACCTATTGCCTATGTTGACATAGGGGGTGCCTGCAAGATTAGATGAGAAAAGAGAAAGACTTGGAAAGGGAAAGATTATTTGGGCGGCTCTTTGTCTTAAGAAAAATTGAGTGGAGTTTAAGGGTAGAGGATATATTTAAAAGATGATACATGCGTTGGGTTGGTCCATTCAAAAAGGGGTTATTAGGCCAAACATACGTTGATAGGCGGCGCCCATGGACTCACCTAAGCATACGTAGGCAGCGCCTAACCTATTGCTTATGTTGACATCAGTGGCTCCTAACCTATCGCCTGTGTTAACATAGGTGGCGAGTCACCTATCGCCTATGTGAGTCAGTGAGCATAGGCAATGGCAAGGAAACGCCTAACCTGTCGCCTATGTTGACATAGGCCGCACCTAGCCTAACACCAATATTGACATAGGCGGCGCCTAACCTATCGCCTAAGTTGACATAGGCGGCGCCGACCTATCGCCTATGTGAGGCAGTGAGCATAGTCAATGGCATAGGTGGTGCCTAACCTATCGCCTATATTGACATTGGCGACGCCAAACCAATCGCCTATGTTGACATAGGCGGCGTCTAACCTATCGCCTAAGTGAGGCAGTGAGCATAGGCAATGGCATAGGCGGCGTTTAACCTATCGCCTATGTTGACATAGGCAGCGCCTAACCTATCGCCTTTGTTAACATAGGCAGCACCTAACCTATCGCCTATGTTAGGCAGTGAGAATAGGTAATGGCATAGGCGGCGCCTAACCTATTTCCTATGTTGACAGAGGCGGCGCCTAACCTATCGCTTATGTTGACATAGGCGGCGCCTAACCTATCGCCTATGTTGACATAGGATGCACCTAACCTATTTCCTGTGTCAGGTAGTAAGCATAGGCAATGGCATAGGCGGCGCCTAACCTATCGCCTAGGTTGATATAGGCGGCGCCTAACCTATCACCTATGTTGACATACGCGACGCCTAACCTATCGCCTATGTTGAGATAGGCGGCACCTAACCTATCACGTATGTTGACATAGGATGCTCCTAACTTATCGCCTATGTGAGGCAGCGAGCATAGGCAATGGCATAGGCGGCGTCTAACATATCGCCTATGTTGACATAGGCGGCGCCTAACCTATCGCCTATGTGAGGCTGTGAGCATAGGAAATGGCATAGACTGCGCCTAACCTATCGCCTAAGTGAGACAGTGAGCATAGGCGATTTGAAATGCGGCGCACACTTGGTTGAAAAGGTCCATTCAATCAATGAGATGTATTTTTTCAAAATCATAACAAACTAACCACACTCTTATCAGCAAGCACTACTACAAAATCCAGTTAACCATTATGAGCGTAGCAATGAAACAAGTATGGAACATGAAAGAACAACTCATTTGGTGTTAAATTGGTGACAAATTGGGAAGGTGAGCCTGGAAGATTAGATGAGAAAAGAATAGGATTTGCAAAGGGAATGTTTTTTGGGCGGCGCTTAGGTTAAATAAAAATTGAGTGGGGTTTAAGGGTAGAGGATATACTTAAAGGAGTAGACATGGGTTGGGTTGGTCCATTCAAAAATGGGTTATTAGACAAAACTTACGTTGATAGGCAGCGCCTATGGACTTGCCTAAGCATATGTAGGCGGTGCCTAACCTATTTCCTATGTTGACATAGGCGGCCCCTAACCTATCGCCTATGTTGACATAGGCGGTGCCTAACCTATCACCTATATTAAATTAGGTGGTGCCTATCCTATCGCCTATGTGAGGCAGTGAGCATAGGCAATAGGATAGGCGGCGCCTAACCTATCGCCAATGTTGACATAGGAGGCGCCAAACCTATCGCCTATCGCCTATGTTGACATAGGCGGCGCCTAGCCTATTGCCTATGTGAGGAAGTGAGCAGAGGTAATGGCATAGGGGGCGCCTAACCTATCGCCTATGTTGACATAGGCGGCACCAAATCTATCGCCTAGGTTTACATAGGCGGAGCTTATCCAATCGCCAATTTTGACATAGGTCGCACCTAACCTATCACCTATGTTGACATAGGCGGCGCCTAGCCTTTCGCCTATATAAGGCGGTGAGCATAGGCAATGGTATAGGAAGCGCCTAACCTCTCACCTATGTTGACATAGACGTCGTCTAACCTATTGCCTATGTTGACATAGGGGGTGCCTGCAAGATTAGATGAGAAAAGAGAAGGACTTGGAAAGGGAAAGATTATTTGGGCGGCTCTTTGTCTTAAGAAAAATTGAGTGGAGTTTAAGGGTAGAGGATATATTTAAAAGATGATACATGCGTTGGGTTGGTCCATTCAAAAAGGGGTTATTAGGCCAAACATACGTTGATAGGCGGCGCCCATGGACTCACCTAAGCATACGTAGGCAGCGCCTAACCTATTGCTTATGTTGACATCAGTGGCTCCTAACCTATCGCCTGTGTTAACATAGGTGGCGTGTCACCTATCGCCTATGTGAGTCAGTGAGCATAGGCAATGGCAAGGCAGCGCCTAACCTGTCGCCTATGTTGACATAGGCCGCACCTAGCCTAACACCAATATTGACATAGGCGGTGCCTAACCTATCGCCTATGTTGACATAGGCGGCGCCGACCTATCGCCTATGTGAGGCAGTGAGCATAGTCAATGGCATAGGTGGTGCCTAACCTATCGCCTATATTGACATTGGCGACGCCAAACCAATCGCCTATGTTGACATAGGCGGCGTCTAACCTATCTCCTAAGTGAGGCAGTGAGCATAGGCAATGGCATAGGCGGCGTTTAACCTATCGCCTATGTTGACATAGGCAGCGCCTAACCTATCGCCTTTGTTAACATAGGCAGCACCTAACCTATCGCCTATGTTAGGCAGTGAGAATAGGTAATGGCATAGGCGGCGCCTAACCTATTTCCTATGTTGACAGAGGCGGCGCCTAGCCTATCGCTTATGTTGACATAGGCGGCGCCTAACCTATCGCCTAGGTTGACATAGGATGCACCTAACCTATTGCCTGTGTCAGGTAGTAAGCATAGGCAATGGCATAGGCGGCGCATAACCTATCGCCTAGGTTGATATAGGCGGCGCCTAACCTATCACCTATGTTGACATACGCGACGCCTAACCTATCTCCTATGTTGAGATAGGCGGCACCTATCCTATCACGTATGTTGACATAGGATGCTCCTAACCTATCGCCTATGTGAGGCAGCGAGCATAGGCAATGGCATAGGCGGCGTCTAACATATCGCCTATGTTGACATAGGCGACGCCTAACCTATCGCCTATGTGAGGCTGTGAGCATAGGAAATGGCAGAGACTGCGCCTAACCTATCGCCTAAGTGAGACAGTGAGCATAGGCGATTTGTAATGCGGCGCACACTTGGTTTAAAAGGTCCATTCAATCAATGAGATGTATTTTTTCAAAATCATAACAAACTAACCACACTCTTATCAGCAAGCACTACTACAAAATCCAGTTAACCATTATGAGCGTAGCAATGAAACAAGTATGGAACATGAAAGAACAACTCATTTGGTGATAAATTTGTGATAAATTGTGAAGGTGAGCCTGGAAGATTAGATGAGAAAAGAATAGGATTTGCAAAGGGAATGTTTTTTGGGCGGCGCTTAGGTTAAATAAAAATTGAGTGGGGTTTAAGGGTAGAGGATATACTTAAAGGAGTAGACATGGGTTGGGTTGGTCCATTCAAAAATGGGTTATTAGACAAAACTTACGTTGATAGGCAGCACCTATGGACTTGCCTAAGCATATGTAGGCGGTGCCTAACCTATTGCATATGTTGATATAGGCGGCCCCTAACCTATCGCCTATGTTGACATAGGTAGAGCCTAACCTATCACCTATGTGAGGCAGTGAGCATAGGTAATGGCATAGGAAGCTCCTAACCTATCGCCTATGTTGACATAGGCGGAACCTAACATATCGCCTATGTGCACATAGGCGGCACCTAACCTATCACCTATGTTGACATAGGCACCGCCTAACCTATCGCATATTGTTGGCTTAGGTGGCACCTAACCTATCCCCTATGTGAGAAGGTGAGCATAGGCATTGGCATAGGCGGCGCCTAACCTATCACCTAAGTGAGGCAGTGAGCATAGGCAATTGAAAATGCGGCACACTCTTGGTCGAAAAGGTTGTTTCACTCAATGAGATGTGGTTCCACAATCATAACAAACAAACCATACTCTTATCACCAAGAACTGCTAGAAAATCCAGTTATACATTTTGAGCGTAGCAATGAAACAACGACAGAACATGAAAGAACAAGTTACTTGGTGATAAATTCGTGACGAATCGGGAAGGTGAGCCACCAAGATTAGATGATAAAAGAGAATGTCTTCCAAAGGGAAAGGTTGTTTGCGCGGCACTTAGGTTTAAGAAAAATTGAGTCAGATTTTAGTGTAGAGGATATATTTAAAAGATGAGACATGGTTCGGGTTAGTCCATTCAAAAATGGGTTATTAGGCAAAACATACGTTGATAGGCGGCGCCCGTGGACTCGCCTAAGCGTATGTAGGCGGCCCCTCACCTATTGCCTAAGTTGTCATAGGCGGCGCCTAACCTATCGCCTATGTTAACATAGTTGGCGCCTAAACTATCGCCTATACGAGGTAGTGAGCTTAGGCAAAGGCATAGGCAGCGCCTAACCTATTGCCAATGTTGATATAGGAGGAGCCTAACCAAAGAACAACTTATTTGGTGACATAGGCGGTGCACACTTGGTTGAAAAGGTCCATTCAATCAATGAGATATATTTTTTTCAAAATCATAACAAACTAACCATACTCTTATCAGCAAACACTACTACAAAATCCAGTTAACCATTATGAGCGTAGCAATGAAACAAGTATGGAACATGAAAGAACAACTTATTTGGTGATAAATTGGGAAGGTGAGCCTGCAAGATTAGATGAGAAAAGAATTGGGCTTGCAAAGGGAAGGTTATTTGGGCGGCGCTTAGGTTAAAGAAAAATTGAGTGGGGTTTAAGGGTAGATGATATAATTAAAGGATTAGACATGGGTTGGGTTGGGTTGGTCCATTCAAAAATGGGTTATTAGACAAAACTTACGTTGATAGGCAGCGCCTATGGACTTTCCTAAGCATAAGTAGGCGGCGCCTAACCTATTGCCAATGTTGATATAGGAGGCGCCTAACCTATCGCCTATGTTGACATAGGCGGCGCCAAACTTATTCCCTAAGTTGAAATAGGTGGCGCATAACCTATCGCCTATGTGAGGCAGTGAGCATAGGCAATAGCATAGGCAACGCCAAACCTATCGCCTGTGTTGACATAGGCGGCGCCTAACCTATCACCTCTATTGACATAGGCGACGCCTAACCTATCGCCTATGTAAGGCAGTGAGCATAAGCAAGGGCATAGGCGGCGCCCAACCTATCACATAAGTGAGGCAGTGAGCATAGGCGATTGGAAATGCGGTGCACACTTGGTTGAAAAGGTCCATTCAATCAATGAGATGTATTTTTTTCAAAATCATAACAAACTAACCATACTCTTATCAGCAAGCACTACTACAAAATCCAGTTAACCATTATGAGCGTAGCAATGAAACAAGTATGGAACATGAAAGAACAACTTATTTGGTGATAAATTGGGAAGGTGAGCCTGCAAGATTAGATGAGAAAAGAATAGGGCTTGCAAAGGGAAAGTTTTTTGGGCGGCGCTTAGGTTAAAGAAAAATTGAGTGGGGTTTAAGGGTAGATGATATACTTAAAGGATTAGACATGGGTTGGGTTGGGTTGGTCCATTCAAAAATGGGTTAGTAGACAAAACTTACGTTGATAGGCAGCGCCTATGGACTTGCCTAAGCATAAGTAGGCGGCGCCTAACCTATTGCCTATGCTGACATAGGCGGCCCCTATCCTATCGCCTATATTGACATAGGTAGAGCCTAACCTATCACCTATGTGAGGCAGTGAGCATAGGTAATGGCATAGGCAGCTCCTAACCTATCGCCTATGTTGACATAGGCGACACCTAACGTATTGCCTATGTTGAAATAGGTGGCACCTAACCTAACGCCTATGTTGACATAGGCACCGCCTAACCTATCGCATATTGTTGACTTAGGTGGCACCTAACCTATCCCCTATGTGAGACAGTGAGCATAGGCATTGGCATAGGCAGCGCCTAACCTATCACCTAAGTGAGGCAGTGAGCATAGGCAATTGGAAATGCGGCACACTCTTGGTCGAAAAGGTCGTTTCACTCAATGAGTTGTCGTTCCACAATCATAACAAACAAACCATACTCTTATCACCAAGAACTACTAGAAAATCCAGTTATAAATTTTGAGCGTAGCAATGAAACAAGTATGGAACATGAAAGAACAACTTATTTGGTGATAAATTGGGAAGGTGAGCCTGCAAGATTAAATGAGAAAAGAATTAGGCTTGCAAAGGGAAAGTTTTTTAGGCGGCGCTTAGGTTAAAGAAAAATTGAGAGGGGTTTAAGGGTAGATGATATAATTAACGGATTAGACATGGGTTAGGTTGGGTTGGTCCATTCAAAAATGGGTTATTAGACAAAACTTACGTTGATAGGCAGCGCCTATGGACTTTCCTAAGCATAAGTAGGCGGCGCCTAACCTATTGCCAATGTTGATATAGGAGGCGCCTAACCTATCGCCTATGTTGACATAGGCAGCGCCAAACTTATTTCCTAAGTTGAAATAGGTGGCGCATAACCTATCGCCTATGTGAGGCAGTGAGCATAGGCAATGGCATAGGCGACGCCAAACCTATCGCCTGTGTTGACATAGGCGGCGCCTAACCTATCACCTCTATTGACATAGGCGACGCCTAACCTATCGCCTGTGTAAGGCAGTGAGCATAAGCAAGGGCATAGGTGGCGTCCAACCTATCACATAAGTCAGGCAGTGAGCATAGGCGATTGGAAATGCGGTGCACACTTGGTTGAAAAGGTCCATTCAATCAATGAGATATATTTTTTTCAAAATCATAACAAACTAACCATACTCTTATCAGCAAACACTACTACAAAATCCAGTTAACCATTATGAGCGTAGCAATGAAACAAGTATGGAACATGAAAGAACAACTTATTTGGTGATAAATTGGGAAGGTGAGCCTGCAAGATTAGATGAGAAAAGAATAGGGCTTGCAAAGGGAAAGTTTTTTGGGCGGCGCTTAGGTTAAAGAAAAATTGAGTGGGGTTTAAGGGAAGATGATATACTTAAAGGATTAGACATGGGTTGGGTTGGGTTGATCCATTCAAAAATGGTTTAGTAGACAAAACTTACGTTGATAGGCAGCGCCTATGGACTTGCCTAAGCATAAGTAGGCGGCGCCTAACCTATTGCCTATGCTGACATAGGCGGCCCCTATCCTATCGCCTATATTGACATAGGTAGCGCCTAACCTATCACCTATGTGAGGCAGTGAGCATAGGTAATGGCATAGGCAGCTCCTAACCTATCGCCTATGTTGACATAGGCGACACCTAACGTATTGCCTATGTTGACATAGGTGGCACCTAACCTAACGCCTATGTTGACATAGGCACCGCCTAACCTATCGCATATTGTTTACTTAGGTGGCACCTAACCTATCCCCTATGTGAGACAGTGAGCATAGGCATTGGCATAGGCAGCGCCTAACCTATCACCTAAGTGAGGCAGTGAGCATAGGCAATTGGAAATGCGGCACACTCTTGGTCGAAAAGGTCGTTTCACTCAATGAGTTGTCGTTCCACAATCATAACAAACAAACCATACTCTTATCACCAAGAACTACTAGAAAATCCAGTTATACATTTTGAGCGTAGCATTGAAACAAGTATGGAACATGAAAGAACAACTTATTTGGTGATAAATTGGGAAGGTCAGCCTGCAAGATTAAATGAGAAAAGAATTAGGCTTGGAAAGGGAAAGTTTTTTAGGCGGCGCTTAGGTTAAAGAAAAATTGAGAGGGGTTTAAGGGTAGATGATATAATTAACGGATTAGACATGGGTTAGGTTGGGTTGGTCCATTCAAAAATGGGTTATTAGACAAAACTTACGTTGATAGGCAGCGCCTATGGACTTTCCTAAGCATAAGTAGGCGGCGCCTAACCTATTGCCAATGTTGATATAGGAGGTGCCTAACCTATCGCCTATGTTGACATAGGCAGCGCCAAACTTATTCCCTAAGTTGAAATAGGTGGCGCATAACCTATCGCCTATGTGAGGCAGTGAGCATAGGCAATGGCATAGGCGACGCCAAACCTATCGCCTGTGTTGACATAGGCGGCGCCTAACCTATCACCTCTATTGACATAGGCGACGCCTAACCTATCGCCTATGTAAGGAAGTGAGCATAAGCAAGGGCATAGGCGGCGCCCAACCTATCACATAAGTGAGGCAATGAGCGTAGGCGATTGAAAATGCGGTGCACACTTGGTTGAAAAGGTCCATTCAATCAATGAGATGTATTTTTTCAAAATCATAACAAACTAACCATACTCTTATCAGCAAACACTACTACAAAATCCAGTTAACCATTATGAGTGTAGCAATGAAACAAGTATGGAACATGAAAGAACAACTTATTTGGTGATAAATTGGGAAGGTGAGCCTGCAAGATTAGATGAGAAAAGAATTGGGCTTGCAAAGGGAAGGTTATTTGGGCGGCGCTTAGGTTAAAGAAAAATTGAGTGGGGTTTAAGGGTAGATGATATAATTAAAGGATTAGACATGGGTTGGGTTGGGTTGGTCCATTCAAAAATGGGTTATTAGACAAAACTTACGTTGAAAGGCACCGCCTATGGACTTTCCTAAGCATAAGTAGGCGGCGCCTAACCTATTGCCAATGTTGATATAGGAGGCGCCTAACCTATCGCCTATGTTGACATAGGCGGCGCCAAACTTATTCCCTAAGTTGAAATAGGTGGCGCATAACCTATCGCCTATGTGAGGCAGTGAGCATAGGCAATGGCATAGGCGACGCCAAACCTATCGCCTGTGTTGACATAGGCGGCGCCTAACCTATCACATCTATTGACATAGGCGACGCCTAACCTATCGCCTATGTAAGGCAGTGAGCATAAGCAAGGGCATAGACGGCGCCCAACCTATCACATAAGTGAGGCAGTGAGCATAGGCGATTGGAAATGCGGTGCACACTTGGTTGAAAAGGTCCATTAAATCAATGAGATGTATTTTTTTCAAAATCATAACAAACTAACCATACTCTTATCAGCAAGCACTACTACAAAATCCAGTTAACCATTATGAGCGTAGCAATGAAACAAGTATGGAACATGAAAGAACAACTTATTTGGTGATAAATTGGGAAGGTGAGCCTGCAAGATTAGATGAGAAAAGAATAGGGCTTGCAAAGGGAAAGTTTTTTGGGCGGCGCTTAGGTTAAAGAAAAATTGAGTGGGGTTTAAGGGTAGATGATATACTTAAAGGATTAGACATGGGTTGGGTTGGGTTGGTCCATTCAAAAATGGGTTAGTAGACAAAACTTATGTTGATAGGCAGCGCCTATGGACTTTCCTAAGCATAAGTAGGCGGCGCCTAACCTATTACCTATGCTGACATAGGCGGCCCCTATCCTATCGCCTATATTGACATAGGTAGCGCCTAACCTATCACCTATGTGAGGCAGTGAGCATAGGTAATGGCATAGGCAGCTCCTAACCTATCGCCTATGTTGACATAGGCGACACCTAACGTATTGCCTATGTTGACATAGGTGGCAACCTATCCTAACGCCTATGTTGACATAGGCACCGCCTAACCTATCGTATATTGTTGACTTAGGTGGCACCTAACCTATCCCCTATGTGAGACAGTGAGCATAGGCATTGGTATAGGCAGCGCCTAACCTATCACCTAAGTGAGGCAGTGAGCATAGGCAATTGGAAATGCGGCACACTCTTGGTCGAAAAGGTCGTTTCACTCAATGAGTTGTCGTTCCACAATCATAACAAACAAACCATACTCTTATCACCAAGAACTACTTGAAAATCCAGTTATACATTTTGAGCGTAGCAATGAAACAAGTATGGAACATGAAAGAACAACTTATTTGGTGATAAATTGGGAAGGTGAGCCTGCAAGATTAAATGAGAAAAGAATTAGGCTTGCAAAGGGAAAGTTTTTTAGGCGGCGCTTAGGTTAAAGAAAAATTGAGAGGGGTTTAAGGGTAGATGATATAATTAACGGATTAGACATGGGTTAGGTTGGGTTGGTCCATTCAAAAATGGGTTATTAGACAAAACTTACGTTGATAGGCAGCGCCTATGGACTTTCATAAGCATAAGTAGGCGGCGCCTAACCTATTTCCAATGTTGATATAGGAGGCGCCTAACCTATCGCCTATGTTGACATAGGCAGCGCCAAACTTATTCCCTAAGTTGAAATAGGTGGCGCATAACCTATCGCCTATGTGAGGCAGTGAGCATAGGCAATGGCATAGGCGACGCCAAACCTATCGCCTGTGTTGACATAGGCGGCGCCTAACCTATCACCTCTACTGACATAGGCGACGCCTAACCTATCACCTATGTAAGGAAGTGAGCATAAGCAAGGGCATAGGCGGTGCCCAACCTATCACATAAGTGAGGTAGTGAGCGTAGGCGATTGAAAATGCGGTGCACACATGGTTGAAAAGGTCCATTCAATCAATGAGATGTATTTTTTCAAAATCATAACAAACTAACCATACTCTTATCAGCAAGCACTACTACAAAATCCAGTTAACCATTATGAGCGTAGCAATGAAACAAGTATGGAACATGAAAGAACAACTTATTTGGTGATAAATTGGGAAGGTGAGCCTGCAGGATTAGATGAGAAAAGAATTGGGCTTGCAAAGGGAAAGTTTTTTGGGCGGCGCTTAGGTTAAAGAAAAATTGAGTGGGGTTTAAGGGTAGATGATATAATTAAAGGATTAGACATGGGTTGGGTTGGGTTGGTCCATTCAAAAATGGGTTATTAGACAAAACTTACGTTGATAGGCAGCGCCTATGGACTTGCCTAAGCATAAGTAGGCGGCGCCTAACCTATTGCCAATGTTGATATAGGAGGAGCCTAACCTATCGCCTATGTTGACATAGGCGGCGCCAAACTTATTCCCTAAGTTGAAATAGGTGGCGCATAACCTATCGCCTATGTGAGGCAGTGAGCATAGGCAATGGCATAGGCGACGCCAAACCTATCGCCTGTGTTGACATAGGCGGCATCTAACCTATCACCTCTATTGACATAGGCGACGCCTAACCTATCGCCTATGTAAGGCAGTGAGCATAAGCAAGGGCATAGGCGGCGCACAACCTGTCACATAAGTGAGGCAGTGAGCATAGGCGATTGGAAATGCGGTGCACACTTGGTTGAAAAGGTCCATTCAATCAATGATATGTATTTTTTTCAAAATCATGACAAACTAACCATACTCTTATCAGCAAGCACTACTACAAAATCCAGTTAACCATTATGAGCGTAGCAATGAAACAAGTATGGAACATGAAAGAACAACTTATTTGGTGATAAATTGGGAAGGTGAGCCTGCAAGATTAGATGAGAAAAGAATTGGGCTTGCAAAGGGAAGGTTATTTGGGCGGCGCTTAGGTTAAAGAAAAATTGAGTGGGGTTTAAGGGTAGATGATATAATTAAAGGATTAGACATGGGTTGGGTTGGGTTGGTCCATTCAAAAATGGGTTATTAGACAAAACTTACGTTGATAGGCAGCGCCTATGGACTTTCCTAAGCATAAGTAGGCGGCGCCTAACCTATTGCCAATGTTGATATAGGAGGCGCCTAACCTATCGCCTATGTTGACATAGGCGGCGCCAAACTTATTCCCTAAGTTGAAATAGGTGGCGCATAACCTATCGCCTATGTGAGGCAGTGAGCATAGGCAATGGCATAGGCGACGCCAAACCTATCGCCTGTGTTGACATAGGCGGCGCCTAACCTATCACATCTATTGACATAGGCGACGCCTAACCTATCGCCTATGTAAGGCAGTGAGCATAAGGAAGGGCATAGACGGCGCCCAACCTATCACATAAGTGAGGCAGTGAGTATAGGCGATTGGAAATGCGGTGCACACTTGGTTGAAAAGGTCCATTCAATCAATGAGATGTATTTTTTTCAAAATCATAACAAACTAACCATACTCTTATCAGCAAGCACTACTACAAAATCCAGTTAACCATTATGAGCGTAGCAATGAAACAAGTATGAAACATGAAAGAACAACTTATTTGGTGATAAATTGGGAAGGTGAGCCTGCAAGATTAGATGTGAAAAGAATAGGGCTTGCAAAGGGAAAGTTTTTTGGGCGGCGCTTAGGTTAAAGAAAAATTGAGTGGGGTTTAAGGGTAGATGATATACTTAAAGGATTAGACATGGGTTGGGTTGGGTTGGTCCATTCAAAAATGGGTTAGTAGAAAAAACTTACGTTGATAGGCAGCGCCTATGGACTTGCCTAAGCATAAGTAGGCGGCGCCTAACCTATTGCCTATGCTGACATAGGCGGCCCCTATCCTATCGCCTATATTGACATAGGTAGCGCCTAACCTATCACCTATGTGAGGCAGTGAGCATAGGTAATGGCATCGGCAGCTCCTAACCTATCGCCTATGTTGACATAGGCGACACCTAACGTATTGCCTATGTTGACATAGGTGGCACCTATCCTAACGCCTATGTTGACATAGGCACCGCCTAACCTATCGTATATTGTTGACTTAGGTGGCACCTAACCTATCCCCTATGTGAGACAGTGAGCATAGGCATTGGCATAGGCAGCGCCTAACCTATCACCTAAGTGAGGCAGTGAGCATAGGCAATTGGAAATGCGGCACACTCTTGGTCGAAAAGGTCGTTTCACTCAATGAGTTGTCGTTCCACAATCATAACAAACAAACCATACTCTTATCACCAAGAACTACTTGAAAATCCAGTTATACATTTTGAGCGTAGCAATGAAACAAGTATGGAACATGAAAGAACAACTTATTTGGTGATAAATTGGGAAGGTGAGCCTACAAGATTAAATGAGAAAAGAATTAGGCTTGCAAAGGGAAAGTTTTTTAGGCGGCGCTTAGGTTAAAGAAAAATTGAGAGGGGTTTAAGGGTAGATGATATAATTAACGGATTAGACATGGGTTAGGTTGGGTTGGTCCATTCAAAAATGGGTTATTAGACAAAACTTACGTTGATAGGCAGCGCCTATGGACTTTCCTAAGCATAAGTAGGCGACGCCTAACCTATTGCCAATGTTGATATAGGAGGCGCCTAACCTATCGCCTATGTTGACATAGGCAGCGCCAAACTTATTCCCTAAGTTGAAATAGGTGGCGCATAACCTATCGCCTATGTGAGGCAGTGAGCATAGGCAATGGCATAGGCGACGCCAAACCTATCGCCTGTGTAGACATAGGCGGCGCCTAACCTATCACCTCTATTGACATAGGCGACGCCTAACCTATCGCCTATGTAAGGAAGTGAGCATAAGCAAGGGCATAGGCGGCGCCCAACCTATCACATAAGTGAGGCAGTGAGCGTAGGCGATTGAAAATGCGGTGCACACTTGGTTGAAAAGGTCCATTCAATCAATGAGATGTATTTTTTCAAAATCATAACAAACTAACCATACTCTTATCAGCAAGCACTACTACAAAATCCAGTTAACCATTATGAGCGTAGCAATGAAACAAGTATGGAACATGAAAGAACAACTTATTTGGTGATAAATTGGGAAGGTGAGCCTGCAAGATTAGATGAGAAAAGAATTGGACTTGCAAAGGGAAAGTTTTTTGGGCGGGGCTTAGGTTAAAGAAAAATTGAGTGGGGTTTAAGGGTAGATGATATAACTAAAGGATTAGACATGGGTTGGGTTGGGTTGGTCCATTCAAAAATGGGTTATTAGACAAAACTTATGTTGATAGGCAGCGCCTATAGACTTGCCTAAGCATAAGTAGGCGGCGCCTAACCTATTGCCAATGTTGATATAGGAGGCGCCTAACCTATCGCCTATGTTGACATAGGCGGCGCCAAACTTATTCCCTAAGTTGAAATAGGTGGCGCATAACCTATCGCCTATGTGAGGCAGTGAGCATAGGCAATGGCATAGGTGACGCCAAACCTATCGCCTGTGTTGACATAGGCGGCACCTAACCTATCACCTCTATTGACATAGACGACGCGTAACCTATCGCCTATGTAAGGCAGTGAGCATAAGCAAGGGCATAGGCGGCGCACAACCTATCACATAAGTGAGGCAGTGAGCATAGGCGATTGGAAATGCGGTGCACACTTGGTTGAAAAGGTCCATTCAATCAATGAGATGTATTTTTTTCAAAATCATGACAAACTAACCATACTCTTATCAGCAAGCACTACTACAAAATCCAGTTAACCATTATGAGCGTAGCAATGAAACAAGTATGGAACATGAAAGAACAACTTATTTGGTGATAAATTGGGAAGGTGAGCCTGCAAGATTAGATGAGAAAAGAATAGGGCTTGCAAAGGGAAAGTTTTTTGGGCGGCGCTTAGGTTAAAGAAAAATTGAGTGGGGTTTAAGGGTAGATGATATACTTAAAGGATTAGACATGGGTTGGGTTGGGTTGGTCCATTCAAAAACGGGTTAGTAGACAAAACTTACGTGGATAGGCAGCGTCTATGGACTTGCCTAAGCATAAGTAGGCGGCGCCTAACCTATTGCCTATGTTGACATAGGCGGCCCCTATCCTATCGCCTATATTGACAAAGGTAGCGCCTAACCTATCACCTATGTGAGGCAGGGAGCATAGGTAATGGCATAGGCAGCTCCTAACCTATCGCCTATGTTGACATAGGCGAAACCTATCATATTGCCTATGTAGACATAGGTGGCACCTAACCTATCGCCTATGTTGACATAGGAACCCCCTAACCTATCGCATATTGTTGACTTAGGTGGCACCTAACCTATCCCCTATGTGAGACAGTGAGCATAGGCATTGGCATAGGCAGCGCCTAACCTATCACCTAAGTGAGGCAGTGAGCATGGGCAATTGGAAATGCGGCACACTCTTGGTCAAAAAGGTCGTTTCACTCAATGAGTTGTGGTTCCACAATCATAACAAACAAACCATACTCTTATCACCAAGAACTACTAGAAAATCCAGTTATACATTTTGAGCGTAGCAATGAAACAACTACAGAATATGAAAGAACAAGTTACTTGGTGACATATTCGTGACGAATCGGGAAGGTGAGCCACCAAGATTAGATGAGAAAAGAGAAGGTCTTGAGACATGTGAGGAAGAGAGCAAAGGCAATGTCTTAGGCGGCGCCTCACCTATCGCCTATGTTAACATAGGCGGTGCCTAACCTATCTCCTATGTGTGGCAGTAAGGATAGGCAATGGCATAGGCGGCGCCTAGCCTATCTCGTATGTTGACATAGGTGGCATCTAACCTATCATCTATATTGACATAGGCGGTACCTTAACTATCACCTATGTGAGGCACTGAGCATAGGCAATGTCATAGGCAGCGCCTAACCTATCGCCTAAGTGAGGCAGTGAGCATAGGGGATTGAAAATGCGGCGCACTCTTTGTCGAAAAGGTCCTTTCATTCAATGAGATGTACTTTTCACAAAATTATAACAAAATAACAATACTCTTATCACCAAGTACTACTAGAAAATCCAGTTAACTAGTATGAGCGTAGCAATGAAACAACTACGGAACATGAAAAAACAATTTAGTTGGTAATAAATATATGATGAATCGGGAAGGTGAGCCTGCAAAATTAGATGAGAAAAGAGAAGGGCTTGGAAAGGGAAAGTTTATTTGGGTGAGACTTAGGATTAAGAAAAATTGTGAGGGGTTTAATGGTAGAGGATATATTTAAAAGATGAGACATGGGTCGGGTTGGTCCATTCAAAAACGGGTTATTAGGCAAAACCTACGTTGATAGGAGGCACCCATGAACTCGCCATAGCATAAGTAGGCGGCTCCTAACCTATTGACTATGTTGACATGGGTGGCGCCTAACCTGTCGCCTATGATAACATAGGTGGCGCCTAACCTATCGTCTATGTGAGTCAGTGAGCATAGGCAATGGCATAGGCGGCGCCTAACCAATCGCCAATGTTGATATAGGCGGCGCCTAACCTATCGCCTATGTTGATATAGGCGGCACCAAACTTATTCCCTAAGTTGAAATAGGTGGCGCCTAACCTATCACCTATGTGAGGCAGTAAGCATAGGCAATGGCATAGGAGACGCCTAACCTATCGCCTATGTTGACATAGGCGGCGCCTAACCTATCGCCTCTATTGATATAGGCGACGCCTAACCTATCGCCTATGTAAGGCAGTGAGCATAAGAAAGGGTATAGGCGGCGCCTAACCAATCACATAAGTGAGGCAGTGAGCATAGGCGATTGGAAATGCAGCGCACACTTGGTTGAAAAGGTCCATTAAATCAATGACATGTATTTTTTCAAAATCATAACAAACTAACCATACTCTTATCACCAAGCACTACTATAAAATCCAGTTAACCATTATGAGCGTAGCAATGAAACAAGTATGGAACATGACAAAACAACTTATTTGCTGATAAATTTGTGACAAATCGGGAAGGTGAGCCTGCAAGATTAGATGAGAAAAGAATAGGGCTTGCAAAGGGAATGTTTTTTGGGCGGCGCTTAGGTTAAAGCAAAATTGAGTAGGGTTTAAGGGTAGAGGATATACTTAAAATATTAGACATGGGTCGGGTTGGTCCATTCAAAAAAAGGGTTATTAGAAAAAACTTACGTTGACAGGCAGCGCCTATGGACTTGCCTAAGCATAAGTAGGCAGCGCCTAACCTATTGCTTATGTTGACATAGGCGGCCTCTAACCTATCGCCTATGTTGACATAGGTAGCCCCTAATCTATCACCTATGTGAGGCAGTGAGCATAGGCAATGGCATAGGCTGCTCCTAACCTATCGCCTATGTTGACATAGGCGGCACCTAACCTATCGCCTATGTTGACAAAGGCGGCACCCAACCTATTGCCTATGTTGACATAGACACCGCCTAACCTATCGCCTATGTTGACATAGGTGGCACCTAACCTATCGCCTATGTGAGACAGTGAGCATAGGCAATGGCATAAGCAGCGCCTAACCTATCGCCTAAGTCAGGCAGTGAGCATAGGGGATTGAAAATGCGGCACACTCTTGGTCGAAAAGGTCCTTTCATTCAATGAGATGTATTTTTCACAAAATTATAACAAAATAACCATACTCTTATCACCAAGTACTACTACAAAATCCAGTTAACCAGTATGAGCGTAGCAATGAAACAACTATGGAACATGAAAAAACAATTTAGTTGGTAATAAATATATGATGAATCGGGAAGGTGAGCCTGCAAAATTAGATGAGAAAAGAGAAGGGCTTGGAAAGGGAAAGTTTATTTGTGTGGGACTTAGGATTAAGAAAAATTGTGAGGGGTTTAATGGTAGAGGATATATTTAAAAGATGAGACATGGGTCGGGTTGGTCCATTCAAAAACGGGTTATTAGGCAAAACCTACGTTGATAGGAGGCGCCCATGGACTCGCCTTAGCAAAAGTAGGTGGCTCCTAACATATTGACTATGTTGACATGGGTTGCGACTAACCTATCACCTATGATAACATAGGTGGTACCTACCTATCGTCTATGTGAGTCAGTGAGCATAGGCAATGGCATAGGCGGCGCCGAACCAATCGCCAATGTTGATATAGGCGGCGCCTAACCTATCGCCTATGTTTACATAGGCGGCGCCAAACTTATTCCCTAAGTTGAAATAGGTGGCGCCTAACCTATCACCTATGTGAGGCAGTGAGCATAGGCAATGGCATAGGCGACCCTAACCTATCGCCAATGTTGACATAGGCGGCGCCTAACCAATCACTCTATTGATATAGGCGACACCTAACCTATCGCTTATGTAAGGCAGTGAGCATAAGCAAGGGCATAGGCGGCGCCTAACCAATCACATAAGTGAGGCAGTGAGCATAGGCGATTGGAAATGCGGCGCACACTTGGTTGAAAAGGTCCATTAAATCAATGACATGTATTTTTTCAAAATCATAACAAACTAACCATACTCTTATCACCAAGCACTACTATAAAATGTAGTAAACCATTTTGAGCGTAGCAATGAAACAACTACAGAACATGAAAGAACAAGTTACTTGGTGATAAATTCGTGACGAATCGGGAAGGTGAGCCTCCAAGATTAGATGAGAAAAAATAAGGTCTTGCAAAGGGAAAGGTTGTTTGGGCGGCACTTAGGTTTAAGAAAAATTGAGTCGGATCTAAGTGTAGAGGATATATTTAAAAGATAAGACATGGTTCGGGTTAGTCCATTCAAAAATGGGTTATTAGGCAAAACTTACGTTGATAGGCGGCGCCCGTGGACTCGCCTACGCGTATGTAGGTGGCCCCTCACCTATTTCCTATGTTGACATAGGCGGCGCCTAACCTATCGCCTATGTTGACATAGGTGGCGCCTAAACTATCGCTTATACGAGGCAGTGAGCATAGGCAAAGGCATAGGCAGCGCCAAACCTATCGCCTATGTTGACATAGGCGGTGCCTTACCTATCGCCTATATGAGGAAGTGAGCATAGAAAATGGCATAGGTGGTGACTAAACTATTGCCTAAGTAAGGCAGTGAGCATAGGCGATTAGAAATGCGGCGAACTCTTGGTCGAAAAGGTCCCTTCACTCAATGAGATATATTTTTCCAAAATCATAACAAACTAACCATAGTCTTATCAATAAGCACTAGTACAAAATCTAGTGAACCATTATGAGCGTAGCAACGAAAGAACTAAGGAACATGAAAGAATAACTTACTTGGTGATTTATTTGTGATGAATCAGGTATGTGATTTTGCAAGGTTAGATGCAAAAAGAGAAGGGCTTAGAAAGGGAAAGGTTGTTTGTGTGGCGCTTAGGTTTATGAAAAATAGAGTGGGGTTTAAGGGTAGATGATATATTTAAAAGATGAGACATTGGTCGGGTTAATGCATTCAAAAATGGGTTATTAGGCAAAACTTATGTTGATAGGCGGCGCCCATGGACCAGCCTAAGCATAAGTAGGTGGCGCCTAACCTATTGCCTACGTTGACATAGGCGGCGCCTAACCTATCGCCTATGTAGACATAGGCGACACCAAACATATCGCCTATGTTGACATAGACGGAGCCTAACCTATCGCCTATGTGAGGCAGTGAGCATTGGCAATGGCATAGGGGGCGCCTACCCTATCGCTTATGTTGACATAGGCGACGCCTAACCTTTCTCCTATGTTGACATAAGTTGTGCCTAACCTATCGCCTATGTTAGGATGTGAGCATAGGCAATGTCATAGGCGGCGCCTAACCTATCGCCCATGTTGACATAGGTAGCACTTTACCTATCGCCTATGCTGACATAGGCGGCGCCTAACCTATCGCCTATATAAGGCAGTGAGCATAGGCAATGGCATAGGAGGTGCCTAACGTATCTCCTATGTTGACATAGGCGGCGGCTAACCTCACGCCTATGTGCACATAGGCGGTGCCAAAACTATTTCCTTTCTGGACATAGGTGGAACCTAACCTATCGCCCATGTAAGGCAGTGAGCGTAGGCAATGGCATAGGCGGCGCCTGACCTATCGCCTATGTTGACATAGGCGGCGCCTAACCTATTGCCTATTTTGACATAGGTGACACCTAACCTATCGCCTATGTTGAGATAGGTGGCGCCTATCCTATCGCCTATGTGAGGTAGTGAGCATAGGCAATGGCATAGGCGGCGCCTAACCTATCGGTTATGTTGACATATGCGGCTCCTAACCGATCGCCTATGTTGATATAGGCAGCGCCTAGCCTATCTCCTATGTGAGGCAGTGAGCATAGGTAATGGCATAGGCGACGCATAACGTATCGCCTATGTGAGGCAGTGAGCATTGGCAATGGCATAGGCGGCGCCTAACCTATCGGTTATGTTGACATAGGTGGCACCTAACCTATCGCCTATGTAAGGCAGTGAGCGTAGGCAATGGCATAGGCGGCACCTAACCTATCGCCTATGTTGACATAGGCGGCGCCTAACCTATTGCCTATTTTGACATAGGTGACGCCCAACCTATCGCCTATGTTGAGATAGGTGTCGCCAATCCTATCGCCTATGTGAGGCAGTGAGCATAGGCAATGGCATAGGTGATGCCTAACCTATCGCCTGTGTTGACATACGCGGCGCCTAACCTATCGCCTAAGTTTACATCGGAGTCGCCTAACCTATCACCTATGTTGACATAGGTGGAATCTAACCTATCGTCTATGAGATACCTTGAGCATAAGCAATGTCATAGGCGGAGCCTAACCTATCACCTATGTTGACATAGGCGGTGACTAAACTATTGCCTATGTTGACATAGGGGTTGCCTATCCTATCACATATGTGAGGTAGTGAGCATAGGCAATGGTGTAGGCGGCGCCTAACCTATCTCCTATGTTGACATAGGCAGCACCTTACCTATCGCCTGTACTGACATAGGCGTCGCCTAACCTAACACTTATATGAGGCAGTGAGTGTAGGCAATGGCATAGGTGGTGCCTAACCTATCGCATATGTTAGGCATTGAGCATTAGCGATTGGAAATTCCGCGAACTCTTGATCGAAGGGTCCTTTCACTCAATGCGATGTAATTTTTCTAAAATCATAACAAACTAACCATACTCTTATCAGCAGGCACTAATACAAAATACAGTTAACCATTATGAGCGTAGCTATGAAACAACTATGGAACAAGAAATAACAACTTACTTGGTGATAATTTCATGTCGAATCGGGAAGGTGAGCCTACAAGATTAGATAATAAAAGAGAAGGGCTTGGAAACAGAAAAGTTCTTTGGGAGGCGCTTAGGTTTAAGAAAAATTGAGTGGGGTTTAAGGGTAGAGGATATCTTTAAAAGATGAGACATGGTTCGGGTTGGTCCATTAAAAAATGGGTTATTAGGCAACACTTACGTTGATAGGCGGCGCCCATGGACTCGCCTAAACATAAGTAGGTAGTGCCTAACCTATTGCTTATCTTGTCATAGGCGGCGCCTAACCTATCGCCTATGTTAACATAGATAGCGCCTCACCTATCGCCTATGTGAGGCAGTGATCATAGGCAATGGCATAGGCAGCGCCTAACCTATCGCCTATGTTGACATAGGCGGCACCTAACCTAACGCCAATGTTGACATAGGCGAGGCCTAACCTATCGCCTATGTTGACATTGGCGATGCCTAACCTATAACCTATGTTGACATAGGTGGCGCCTAACCTATCGCCTATGTGAGGCAGTGAGCATAGGCAATGGCATAGGCGGCGCCTAACATATCGCCTATGTTGACATTGGCGGGGCCTATCCTATCGCCTATATTGACATAGGTGGCGCCTAACCTATCGCCTATGTTGACATAGGTGGAGCCTAACCTATCGCCTATGTGAGGTAGTGAGCATAGGCAATGTCATAGGCGGCGCCTAACCTATCCCCTATGTTGACATTGGTGGAGCCTAACCTATCTCCTATGTTGACATAGGTGGCGCCTAACCTATCGCCTATGTTTACATAGGTGGTGCCTAAGCTATCGCCTATGTGAGGTAGCGAGCATAGGAAATGGCATAGGTGGCTCCTAACCTATCGCCTAAGTGAGGCAGTAAGCATAGCTGATTGAAAATACGACGCACTCTTGGTCAAAAATGTCCTTTCACTCAGTGAGATGTATTTTGCCAAAATTATAACAAACTAACCATACTCTTATCACCAAGCACTACCACAAAATCCTGTTAACCATTATGATTGTAGCAATGAAACAACTATGGAACATGAAATAACAACTTATTTGGTGTTAAATTCGTGACGAATCGGGAAGGTGAGCCTACAAGATTAAATGAAAAAAGAGATGGGCTTGGAAAGGGAAAGCTTGTTTGCGGGGTGCTTAGGTTTTAGAAAAATTTAGTGGGATTTAAGGGTGGTGGATATATTTAAAAGATGTGAAATGGGTCGTGTTGGTCCATTCAAAATCGGTTTATTAGGAAAAACTTATGTTGATAGGCGGTGCCTAACCTATCGCCTATGTTGACATAGGTGGCGCCTAACCTATCACCTATGTTGACATAGGTGTCGCCTAACCTATCGCCTATGTTGACATAGGCGGCGCCTAACCTATCGCCTACGTTGACATAGGCGGTGTCTAACCTCTCGCCTATGTGCACATAGGCGGCGTCTAACCTATTGCGTATGTTGACATAGGTGGCACCTATCCTATCTCCTATGTGAGGCAGTGAGCATAGGCAATGGCATAGGCGGCGCTTAACCTATCGCCTATGTTGACATAGGCGACACCTAACCTATCGCCTATATTGACATAGGCGGCGCCTAACCTATCACCTATGTTGAGATAGTTGGCGCCTATCCTATCGCCTATGTTGACATAAGCAGCGCCTAACCTATCGCCTATGTTGAGATAGGCGGCGCCTAGCCTATCGCCTATGTGAGGCAGAGAGCATAGGCAATGGCATAGGCGGCGCCTAACCTATCGCCTGTGTTGACATAGGCAGTGCCTAACCTATCACCTATGTTGATATAGGCGGCACCTAACCTATCACCTAAGTTGACATAGGTGGCACCTAACCTATCGCCTTTGTGATGCGGTGAGCATAGGCAATGGCATAGGCGGCGCCTAACCTATCACCAATGTTGACATAGGCGGCGCCTAACCTATAGCCTATGTTGACATAGGGGGTACCTATCCTATCTCTTATATGAGGTAGTGAGCATAGGAAATGGCGTTGGCGGCGCCTAACCTATCGCCTTTGTTGACGTAGGTGGCACCTTACCTATTGCCAATACTAACATAGGTATCGACTAACCTAACGCCTATATGAGGCAGTGAGTGTAGGCAATGGCATAGGTGGTCCCTAACCTATTGCATAAGTGAGGCATTGAGCATAGGCGATTGGAAATGCCGCGAACTATTGGTCGAAAGGTTCTTACACTCAATAAGATGTATTTTTTGAAAATCATAACAAACTAACCATACTCTTAGCACCAGGAACTAATACAAAATCTAGTTAACCATTATGAGCGTCCCTATGAAACAACTACGGAACATGAAAGAACAACTTACTTGGTGATAAATTCATGACGAATCGGGAAGGTGAGCCTACAAGATTAGATGAGAAAAGAGAAGGGCTTGGAAAGGGAAAGGTTGTTTGGGTGGCACTTAGGTTTAAGAAAAATTGAGTGGGGTTTAAGGGTAGAGGATATCTTTAAAAGATGAGACATGGGTTGGATTTTTTTTTTTTAAAGTATCATCCGAGGATTGAGAGTTTTTGGGCTATAAGTCAATCTTTTTTTTTGTGTGTGTGTATTCAGTAAGATTTGTACCCGCGACATTAAGTTTCTTCGCACTCCACTTTGTTAACCATTGGCTCACACGTTATGCTTGTACATGGGTCGGGTTGGTCCATTAAAAAATAGGTTATTAGGCAACACTTACGTTGATAGGCGGCGCCCATGGACTCACCTAAATATAAGTAGGCAGCGCCTAACATATTGCTTATGTTGACATGGGCGGCGCCTAACCTATCGCCTATGTTAACATAGATGGCGCCTAACCTATCGCCTATGTGACACAGTGAGCATAGGCAATGGCATAGGGTGCGCCTAAACCATTACCTATGTGAGGCAGTGAGCATAGGCAATGGCATAGGCGGTGCCTAACCTATTACCTATGTTGACATTGGTGGCGCCTAACCTATTACCTATGTTGACATAGGTGGTGCCTAACCTATTGCCTATGTTGACATAGGTGGCGCCTAACCTATCGCCTTTGTGAGACAGTGAGCATAGGCAATGGCATAGGCGGCACCCAACCTATCGCCTATGTAGACATTGGCGGCGCCTAACCTATCTCCTATGTTGACATAGGTGGCGCCTAACCTATCGCCTCTGTTGACATAGGTGGCACCTAACCTATCGCCTATGTGAGGTAGTGAGCATAGGCGATGGCATAGGCGGCGCCTAATCTATCGCCTAAGTGAGGCAGTAAGCATAGGGGATTGAAAATGTGATGCACTCTTGGTCGAAAAGGTCCTTTCACTCAATGAGATGTATTTTTTCAAAATTATAACAAACTAACCATACTCTTATCACCAAGCACTACTACAAAATCCTGTTAACCATTATGAGCCAGGAAGCCCTTCGGGCTCTAACATGGCTCCTCCTCAAAGGGTTAGGACCGACCCTAGCCTATTTGTCATCAAATCAGATGATGAGGAATATTTTCCTGATCTTAAAGCTCTGAAAGTCCAATGGAACCATCCAAAAGACTCTCTTAAATGGATATGGTACGCCAATACCTACTCCACAGAACAACAAACGGAGTTTGGTAGGCTATGAATAGATAACATGAAAAGACTCCGATGCGATATGGAATTCTTCTTCTGTTTTGAGAAGACTGGAAATATAGAAAACCAAACTGACTCGCTCAACGTTATCATTACCAAATGGTACACCCAAAGAAGTTGTTGAATCCGTGACTCCCCCTCTAGAAGGAATTAAAATTCCTCATTCTAATGTGGTCCTTAAAGCTTCTCCTTTTAAGGCAAAACATGATAAGCCTTCCATGGCCCCTCTCAATAGGGATCTTGATAGGATAATTGGACAAAACAATTATACTAATAAGGTTCTCCATACACTATCGCAACAAATGGGAGAAAATACCCTTCCTACTCCCATACCTGTCAAAAGCGTCCCTAGCTCAAGCGCTCCAAATTCAAAACCTCTCTCAAATCCGATCTTCAAGATACCCGAATTCCAAAAGGATAAATTTCCTGACCTCAATGATGATTTCAAACTCTCTGAGAAGATTTTGGAAAAAATCAATTCCAAGATCATAAAATTTAAAGTTTCCCAAGAGGAATCTAGATCCAAAAGGAATTCTCTTTCCAAGCTTACCAATGAACGTTTTTCTACTAAGAAAAACTACTACAAAAAACCTTCTCCCCCAGATGTCCAGTTCGAAGAAAACCCTTACCTCTCTACAAGTAATCATGATGGGACAGGAATTACTGAATGGAATATTGACGGTCTGGCCGAACAACAGATCTACAATAAACTCCATGAGATGGCTATAGCTATCACAGCCTATAAGATCAAAGGCTCCTCTAACAAAGGAGCTGCCACAATGATTGTCTCAGGTTTTACTGGTATAATAAAACATTGATGGGACAACTATATCACTGAAGAGGTTAAGAGCCTCATTTACGAAGCAACAACCACTGAGCAAGTGGTCAGAGTTGTAGATGGTCATGAGACCCTCATACAAGAAGATCAAGAAGATGGCTGCGCCACCCTTCTTTAACATATAGCCAGGCATTTCGTAGGAGAGCCCAAGCTCTTCAAAGATAGAAGCTTAGAGACTCTTAATAACCTTCGCTGCAAAAACTGAGCAGACTTCAGGTGGTACAAAGACACCTTCCTAGTTAAATTTATGGTCAGAACTGACTGCAGTAATGACTTCTGGAAAGAACGATTTATCAGCGGTCTTCCTCCTTTGTTCGCCGATAAGGTCCGAAAAAAAACTAAGGCTAGATTTGAGGGACAAATTCCTTATAGTATCCTTACCTACGGAGACCTTATAAGTTTCATCACCACTGTAGGTATCTACCTCTGTACCGACCTTAAGCTTAAGCAGCAACTTAAGCAAAATAGTGCTTCAAAATATAGTCTGGGAACCTTCTGTGATGATTACGACTTTACCGATCTCTCTGCTCAGAAAAAGCATAAGAAAAAAACTTCTAAGCCCACCAAAAGGACTTTTCCTCGAAAGAAGACTCCCAAGAAAGAGTCTTACAAACCCAGTCGCAAGACTAAACAAAAGTCTTCCAAAGATACTTGCTGGACTTGTGGCAAAACTGGCCACAGGGCGAAAGATTGCGAATCTGGCAAGAAAAAGAAGATCAACCAGCTTGATCATTCTAATGAAGTTAAAGAAAAATTATTCTCTATTATGGAAGACTCCTCTGAAGATTTTGACCCCTATTCTTGCTCGGATGAAGAATATAGCGACGAAGACTTCATCAACGCCGCTTATGAATCTGACCGCTCCCAATCTGGGCAAGAATGTGAGTGCACTGGCATGTTCTGTACTTTCTTTAACAAGGCTATTAGTGTCATTTCAGAAAAACCCAAAGAAATTCTGTTTGACATTATCGAGCATATGACTGATGACGAGCTACGATGTAAATATCTTCAAGAGCTCAAACAACTAATGCTATCTCAAGAAGAAGGCACCTCTAAACCAAGACCTATCATTCAACCTTTGAGCATGAAAAAGGTTATGGCAAAATTTAATACTCCTTCTGAACCTTCCATCACGGATCTCAAAGGTGAAATCTCCACTTTGAAAGGAGAAATCAAAAACCTAATAATCCGACTTGATCAAGTAGAACTCAATGTTCTGACAGAACAAGTCTTAAGGTCAGTTTCATCGAAAGCATCTCCACCCGAGTCCCCTGGTAACCTTCCGATCATTCCAAATGATCCGCTCCAACAATCCATTTCTTTCCCTGGAGAAGATGCTCCCTCTACATCCGGTAAAGCGATAACGGCTATTAAAGCCTATTGTGAGCATATTGTCGTAAAGATTGTCATCGACAAGGATTTTGTTATAAATAGAATCACTCTCTTTGACACCGGCGCCAACAGTAACTGTATTGTCAAAGTCCTTATTCCCACTCGGTACCTCCAGAAGAGTACCTCTCCATTATATTTCGCCGCTGGCGAAAGAATGAATATTAATTATCAGCTTCCTAAAGCTCATGTCTGCAATAATGGCATTTGCCTTATTAATGACTTTGTTATTACCGAAGATATCACTGAAGATATCATCCTTGGAGTACCTTTCGTTAATCAAATTCGCCCGTACCAGAGTGATTACGATGGTATTCGCTCTACCCTTCTAGTAAATGAGCTATTCCTTCCCCTTCTTCGCCCCCTTTCTAAGGAAGACGAAAACCGCATTAAAGCTGAAACTGTGTGTAAAATTAATCGTCTTTCCTCCCATCTTTGTTTCTTAAAATAGGAAGTTCAGCTCAAACATATTGAGCACATTTTAAAAACCCCGGAGATGGTCACTGAAATAGCCCTTCTCCAAAAGAAGTTTGAAGATGAAATTTGCTCCGATTTGCCTAACGCATTTTTGGAACGCAAAAAAAATCTAGTTGAACTTCCATATATTCCTGGATTTGAGGAACAACATATTCTTACAAAATCCAGACCCATTCAAATGAATCAAGAAATGATGAAGATCTGTAAAACAGAAATCAATCATACTCGATAAAGGAATCATTAGACCATCCAATTTTCCTTGGAGTTGCTCTGCATTTTATGTGAATAATAGTGCAGAAAAGGAACGCGGGAATCCTCGGCTTGTTATAAATTACAAGCCTTTAAACGCAGTCCTAAAATGGATCCGACATCCGATTCCTAATAAAAGGGATCTCCTTAAAAGAACTTTCAAAGCCAATCTTTAAAACAAGTTCGATATGAAGTCAGGATTCTGGCAAATCCAAATTGCTGAAAAAGATAAATATAAGACTGCCTGCAATGTCCCCTTCGGGCACTACGAGTGGAATGTCTTACCTTTTGGGCTTAAAAATGCTCCTTCCGAATTCCAAAATATCATGAATAACATTTTCAATGCATATTTGTATATGTCAATTGTATACATTGATGATGTGTTGATTTTTTCTGAGAACATTGGTTTGCATTTTAAGCATCTTAATACTTTCTTTAAGATTGTTAAATTAAATGGTTTGGTGGTTAGTGCTAAAAAGATGAAGTTGTTTCAAACTTCTATTCGTTTTCTAGGACATGATCTGCATCAGGGAAGTCATAAACCCATTTGCCGAGCCATAGAATTCTCTTCCAAATTTCCTGATGTAATCACGGATAAAACCCAACTCCAAAGGTTCTTAGGAAGCCTTAATTATGTTGCTGATTTTATTCCTTATGTTAGGCAGGTCTGTGAACCCCTGTATAATCGTCTCAAGAAAAACCCAGTTCCCTGGAGTTCTGATCAAACCAATGCAGTCATAAAGATTAAATCTTTAGTACAAAATCTTCCATGTTTAGACATTTCAAATCCTGAAGCCTTTATGATAGTGGAAACTGATGCTTCAGACATAGGATATGGAGGTATCCTGAAGAAAAGGGTAGAAGTTAACTCTCCCAAACAATTAGTTTGTTTCACCTCTGGAGTATGGAATGCTGCCCAGAAAAACTACAGCACTATCAAAAAAGAAATTTTGCCTATAGTGCTATGTATCACTAAATTTCAAGACGACCTTATTAATAAGGAATTTCTTCTAAGAGTTGATTGCAAATCAGCTAAAGAGATTTTACAAAAGGATGTTAAAAATCTTGTTTCAAAACAAATATTTGCTAGATGGCAAGCTCTCCTATCTAGCTTTGATTTTCAAATTGAATTTATTAAAGGAGAAAATAATTCCCTTCCCGATTTTCTAACAAGAGAATTTTTACAGGGCCATGAGACCAACAAATCTGGGGAAAAGCCCCAAGCCGGAACAACAAAAAATGGCTAGACCATTTGACTCTCCAGCATCTGCAAATCCATTAAGGCCAACAGTTCCACAAAGGCCTACACTCGAGACAGAGATACAATCTCCACTACAAAACAAATACTCTGCTCTGACAGAGGTCCAATTTCCGAAACTCTCACCACCAATGCCCACGAAATTGGAAGACTTGAAGACTAATTTACCCTTGGACAAAGGGCCATCAACCAGCTCTTCTTTGGTTCAAACCAAGAAGAGTTATGCCATGAAGGCTCCAGAAACCTTTGTTTAAGAAGTCGATCCCTCCGTAGCAAAAGTTACGCCATCCTCTCCTAGCAAGGAAGAATTCAAATTCATTACTACTCAAGTAATGCCTATCATCGCATTAGACAAAGCCTATGAAGGTTACCGACTGAACCAGCTGATCAAGCCGGTGTACAACAACAACAATTTTGTGGATACTGAAGATCCACTCAAGACTCGTCGATTCTATGAAGCTATTCTGATTGATACGGACTCTATTGAAGTTGAACATTCAATGGATAATCGTAACCCCGACCATATTAGCTACTCAAAGTTTAGCATCAAGTGGGTACTAACCCCTTTCAAAAGATTTGTAGATCACCTACATACTCCCATTTCCTTATCAATGCCACACAGGCCTCAAACTTTCAACTGGTTCGACTGCAAGTCGACAGGGTTCAACTTCTTATTCATTCGACCAGGACATACTTGGTTCGTTAAATATTATCCTGTTATGGTAGACGCCATCATACCCAGATGGTTTTATGAATGGTGGGTTTGTTTCGGAGGAACTAAGGATGTTCTTCCCCAATAATTTCTCAACCGTCTTCCTGACTTTTTAGTTAAGGAAGGATGCTCCACACTTCCAGAGCACATTCAAATGTGCAAGTTTTTTATCAAAAAATGAGTATCTTATATTATTTCCTGGAACTTCTCCAAAGAAGAACAACACATGATTAAGTATTTATCAAAAGAGATAAAGATTAAAGGTTGGACTCCCAAGCCTACCGCCCCTAAGACTCCTGACAAAGGAATGTCTGCAGCAGCCTCCCCCAGCTCCTCCGCTAGTAAGAAGGCCCTAAAAGAGAAATTAAAGAAAGCCTTGGCCGACCTATAGAGTCAAGAAACAACGAACAATGCAGAAGAATTACTGTAGCTCATAGCAGAAGCTTCGTCTA
This sequence comes from Capsicum baccatum var. pendulum, assembly GCA_030864225.1. Taxonomy (NCBI): domain Eukaryota; kingdom Viridiplantae; phylum Streptophyta; class Magnoliopsida; order Solanales; family Solanaceae; genus Capsicum; species Capsicum baccatum. The sequence goes on along the minus strand of CM061555.1, from coordinate 227,228,390 downwards.
CTGGAAGCAGCGACGAAAATGGCGATATGATAAATCCACAAGGAATAACTATGGCCTACCTAGATCCCTATCATGAATAGGAAAACAACCCTTCAACGAGATAGAGGATCAAAGAACCGGAATTATCTCTACGAAAGGGCAATTTACTATTCCTGATTGGAATCCAGGACCTCATGCTGTCTCTTTAAGACGACAAGAATCAGTGCAGCTTTTCTAAAAAGAAAAAGCATCTGGATAGCTTTTCATAAAGAGAAGCCAATCACTTTTGCTTTCCAAAAAGCAAGTCAAATCACTTTTGCTTTTCAAAAAGCAAGCACTCAACTTTGTCGGCAGAATCATAGTCGTCCATCTGTACACTTTTGATGTATCTTCTTTCTACTTCTACCTATATAAGGCATTGTAATCCTTCAGAGAAGGCATTCAAAAATTTCCCACTTAGAAATATTCTCTCTGCCCAATCTCTTATAAACCGTTGTAATGTTTTTTAAAGTTTTTCAATAAAATCTGTAAGTTGTTTAAATCTCTGTTTTTTAATTTTTTAAATTTCCGCTTTAATTACAAATTACTCCCTGATCCTCTTTCTTACTCCCTGATCCTCTTTCTGGTATCAAAGCCATGTTGGCAGATTGTGTGGTTAGCATGAGCAGCTAAACACATAATCTGTCTAGAGCATGAGCTAAACCATGTTCTTATAAGAACATATTATTTTAATCTTGCATGAATTTCCTTAAAGTATAATTGTGTTTATCTTATCTTATAATGGGTTTTTAATTCAAGTATGGGGTAACAGTCTTCTGTCTGAGTGTTTGAAGTAACCGATTAAACTCCGGTTTAGACGTTGGTCAGCCTGAAAGTATGATGAGCATAGCAATGTAACAAAACTACGTAAAATGAAAGAACAACTTACTTGGTGATAAATTCGGGAAGGTGAGCCTACAAAATTAGATGAGAAAAGAGAAAGGCTTCGAAAGTGAAAGGTCGTATGGGCGACGCTTAGGTTTAAGAAAAATTGAGTGAGGTTTAAGGGCAGAGGATATATTTAAAAGATGAGAGATGGGTCAGGTTGGTACATTCAAAAACGGATTATTAGGCAAAACATACGTTGACAGGCGACGCCCATGGACTCGCCTAAGAATAAGTAGGCGTCGCCTAACCTATTGCCTATGTTAACATAGGCGGCGCCTAACCTATCGCCTATGTCGACATAGGTGGCACCTAACATATTGCCTATGTGATGTGGTTAGCATAGGCAATGGCATAGGCGGCGCCTAACCTTTCGCCTTTGTTGACATAGGTGGCGCCTAACCTATCGCCTATGTTGACATAGGATGCACCTAACCTATTGCCTATGTGAGGCAGTGAGCATAGGCAATGGCATGGGTGGTGCCTAACCTATCGCCTATATTGATATAGGCGGCGCCTAACCTATCGCCTATGTTGACATAGGCGGCGCCTAACCAATCGCCTAAGTGAGGCAGTGAGTATAGGCAATGGCATAGGCGGCGCGTAACCTATCGCCTAAGTTGTCATAGGCGTCGTCTAACCTATCACCTATGTTGACATAGGCAGCGCCTAACCTATAGTCTATGTTGACATAGGATGCGCCTAACCTATCGCTTATGTGAGGCAGTGTACATAGGCAATGGCATAGGCGACGCCTAACCTATCCCATATGTTGACATAGGAGGTGCCTAACCTATCTCCTAAGTTGTCATAGGCAGCGTCTAACCTATCGCCTATGTGACGCAGCGATCATACTAAATGGCATAGACGGTGCCTAAACTATTGCCTAAGTGAGACAGTGAGCATAGGCGATTGTAAATGCGGCGCACTCTTGGTTGAAAAGGTCCTTTCACTCAATGAGATGTATTTTCCAAAATCATAACGAACTAACCATACTCTTATCACCAAGCACTACTACAAAATCCAGTTAACCATTATGAGCGTAGAAATGAAACAACTACAGAACATGAAAGAATAACTTACTTGGTGATAAATTCAGGAAGAATCAGGAAGGTGATCTTGCAAGATTAGATGACAAAAGAGAAGGGCATGGAAAAGGAAAGGTTATTTGGGCGGCGCTGAGGTTAAAGATAAATAGAGTGCGGTTTAAGGGTAGAGGATATATTTATAAGATGAGACATGGCTAGGTTTAGTCCATTCAAAAATGGGTTATTAGGCAAAACTTAAGTTGATAGGCAGTGCCAATGGACTCGCCTAAGCGTAAGTAGGTGGCGCCTAACCAATTGCCTATGATGTCAGAGGCGGTGCCTAACCTATTGCCTATGTTGACATAGGAGGCGCCAAACCTATCGCCTATGTTGACATACGCGGCACCTAACCTATCGCCTATGTGCGGCAGCGAGCACAGGAAATGGCATAGGCGGCGCCTAACCTATCGCCTAAGTGAGGCAGTGAGCATAGGCGATTGAAAATGCGGGGCACTCTTGGTTGAAAAGGTCCTTTCAATCAATGAAATGTATTTTTCCAAAACCATAACAAACTAACCATACACTTATCACCAAGCACTACTGCAAAATCCAGTTAACCATTATGAGCGTAGCAATGAAACAAAACTACGGAACATCAAAGAACAACTTACTTAGTGATAAGTTCGGGAAGGTTAGCCTGCAAAATTAGATTATAAAAGAGAAGGTCCTGGAAAGGGAAAGGTTGTTTGGGCAGTACTTAGGTTTAAGAAAAATTAAATGAGGTTAAAGGGTAGAGGATATATCTAAAAGATGAGACATGGGTCGGGTTTATCCTTTCAAAAATGGATTTTTAGGTAAAACTTAATTTGATAGGCAGCGTCCATGGACTCGCCTAAGCATAAGTAGGTGGCGCCTAACCTATTGCCTATTTTGATATAGGCGGTACCTAACCTATCGCCTAAGTGAGGCAGTGAGAATAGGGGATTGAAAATGTGGCGCACTCTTGGTCGAAAAGTTCCTTTGACTCAATGAGATGTATTTTTCCATAATTATAACAAACTAACCATACTCTTATCACTATACACTACTACAAAATCCCGTTAACCATTATGAGCTTAGCAATGAAACAACTACGGAACATGAATTAACAACTTACTTGGTGATAAATTCATGATGAATCGGGAAGGTGAGCCTGCAAGATTAAATGAAAAATGAGAAGGGCTTGGAAAGGGAAAGGTTATTTGGGGGGCGCTTAGGTTTCAGAAAAATTGAGTGGGATTTAAGGGTAGAGGATATATTTAAAAGATGAGAAATGGGTTGTGTTGGTCCATTCAAAAATGGTTTATTAGGCAAAACTTACGTTGATAGGCGGCGCCTGATGTTAGCCGTATTTAAAAGCTTAAAGCACCTTAATTTACCCATATTTTTGCTAAGTTTTGAGGACAAAATATATAATTCCTGCACTTTTAGTCCTTTTTCCTCTAAGTGATCTAACCAACGCGATTAGCAAGTTTTCAGGTATAAATGATGAAGATTTTAGCATTTCGTGGATTGTTGAATGCCAAAGGAAACTTCACGTAAGAAGGAAGGCAGCTTCTGGAAGCCTGTGGACCAAAAGTGATGCATGGAGAACTTGTCCTGGGCAAAAATAGTATTTGTAAAGACTTGGGGGATCAACAGTAACTTAGTAGGATTAGGACAAGTATGCAGTAAACCAGTAGGACTAGGACAAGGATAAAAACCCTATTTCAATTGGACTAGGATATGGATGTTATATAAACCCTATTTGCTGAAACTTTTCAGCATTCTCTCCTTATTCCTCCCTATTCGATCCTTTCCCCTTTTCTTCACAAATTTGTTGTTGACATTATTTTTCATCTATTCGACTTTTAATTTTTACGACAAGAGAAATTCTATTTGCAAGGAATTCACGCCACTAGTGCTATCAAAACTTACTTCCCTTGAGAATCTTATTTTGGTATGATGATAATGGCTATTGTTTTTTTCGTTGCATTCATGAGTAGCTAAACTTCTCTGTTAGGGATATGGAAGCCTTATGAGATACTATCTATTGCTATGAGTTTGTGAATTCTTGACACGTATGCTGCTTATATCATTACTCTCTTCATCTTAATTTAATTCTTTTGGTTGCAAACATATAGAATACGCCAGTATAGCATTAACTTGTTCAAAAGAAAAGTTACATGTCTGGAAAAGAGAGAATGACAAGGAAATAGGGCACCAACCCCTGTTTAAAAGTTAGTGCCGTAACTGGATTAACCACTTGGAGAATTCGTACCATTAGATACGCTTTAAGCTTGAAAGAGTTAAAGTGAGATAATCTGTGATGGTCGAAAGACGCTAGGATTTACCATAGAATACGAATCTCTATAAGTGCATGCATGTAGTAATTCCGCATAACTCATAGCCAATAGATACGTAGAACTCATAAGGTGGACATAACCATAACTTAAAATTCTCATTGATTAAAACCTACTAAAGATTCTAATTTTCTTTGTTACTTTGATACTTTTAATTCACGCTAAAATTAAATCCCCCCTTATCGTTGAATTTTCGATCAATAATCTACTAATTGTTGCTTACTTAGTGACCAAGTATTCCCCGTGGGATTCGACACCCAACCCAGTTGGGTTCTATATTTGACAACGACCGCTTACACTCTTAGGAGAGCTGTAGTTTGAGCGTTATCAAATTTTGACGCCGTTGCCGGGGAAAACGGTTGTCAATTAAGTTTGTGATAGTTACTAGACCCATTGGTCAAAGATTCTTGTACTTTACTTTTTGTTGTTGTTTTTGTTTTCTGCAGGTTTTTGTTCAGTGCATGCCAAATACTCAAAGTTCGGGACAACCATTATTACCCATAAATCTTGAACCGCAACTTATTGGAAGGATGGATGCACAACATGACATTGAGAGAAGGGCTGCTCAACAGGAGCAGGCTAGACTAGCTACGTTGCTGCTGCCCAATTACATCAACAGAATATTGAAAACCCTGGGCGGGCAACAAATCTTGACGATGATGACCTAGGTAATGACGAGCTACTAAACCCTAGACGTGATGCTGAGGTGGAGACACCTGCAAACAGAAGAGATCGTAAAGCCAGATTTTTGCCTGAACGTCGCGCTATGCAGATACCTTTCGATGATGATGATGACGACCTGGACGGAGCTGGTGCCGCAGGAGCTATTATCCATCCACCCTTGGCACCTGGAGCCAAGTTCAATATCACCAGCACCATGATTCAGTTATTGCAGCAAAAAGGCTTATTTGGTGGACTTGCAGGTGATGATCCGAATATGCATCTAATCAACTTTATCTCTACATGCAAGTCCTTCGACAATCCAAGCGTCGGGCAGAATGCAATTCGGCTGTGGTTATTTCCATTGTCTCTATCTGGGGAGGAAACTCTATGGTTGAATGGGCTGAATCCTAATTCTATTACAAATTGGAGGAAATTGAGGGATGCTTTCCTAGAAAGATTCTTTCCGCCATCTAAGAGAGCACAATTGAGAGATAAGATCAGCTCTTTTTGACAGCCTCCAACTGAAGCTCTCCACGAAACATGAGAGAGGTTCAAGAAGAATCTTATGAGGTGCCCAAATCATCATATGACCAATGTCCACTTGATGGAGATTTTATGCAGGGCTTTGAATTCGGTGACTAAGCCAGTGGTTGATAATGCTGCGGGTGAGTCATTCATGGACCTCACTTTTATTGAGGCAAGTGATATGCTAAATCGTATGACAAAGCAGAGTAGAACTTGGTATACCAGGGATTCTGTATCTTTTGGCATGACTGCAGAACAAAGGCAAAGAGAGGAGGAACGTGATCAAGATATGGCGCACATGAAAACGCAGATGGATCTTCTTACCAAACATTTATTATCAGGGAAAACCAAAAAAGTCAAGGCTGTTGTGACACAGGCAAGAGATGATTCCGAGTCTGAAGAAGAAGCAAATTCTTTGAATAATCAGAAGGGTTTTCGAGGCAATGCCCAAGGAAACCAAAGTCGGAACTATTATGATAAATCTGGATACAAGGACCATGATCAAGGGAGTTGGAAGAATAAGCCTGACAGGAGTGGTTTGTATGTTCCTCCTGGAAGCCGTGAAGCCGCTGCATCTGGCTCTGGGAAAATTTCAATGGAAGATATGTTAGCTAAGCTGGAGGAAGGAGTTGACAAAACCAACATGGGAGTAACTGAGGTAATAAATGATTTATTCTCAATGAAGCAATTAGTTGACTCGCATTCCACTGCAATATAACAGATGGAGCACAAAATAAGTCAACTATCAGCGGCATTCAATCAACGAAAAGCTGGCACTTTACCTAGTGACAGTTTGCAAAATCCAAGGAATGATGGATCATGTATGGCTATTACTACCAGGAGTGGTAAAGTGTTGGAAAGTCCGTCCAAAGGCAAGCAGGTAGTTTATAATACAGAGGAGAATGTTCTTGATGAAGAAGTGTTTGAAGATGCCGTAGAAGCTGAAGTGAGTGCTCATGATGTTACACCTAGACGTCACCAGCCTGAAAAGAGTGATAGTCATAAGCAAGATAAAAAGGAAGTAGTGGAGAAAATGATTCCCCTTCAACCACCACCTTTTCCATGAAGTCTGAAGAAGAAGGCTAATGACACCAGGTTCAGTAAATTTATGACTATGTTAAAGCAGCTGACTATTAATTTTCCTTTGGTGGAGGCGCTAGAACATATGCCTGGGTACGCGAAATTCATAAAGGACCTTTTCACAAAGAAGCGGGCAGCAAATTATGAGTTGGAAGACAATGTTAATCATTGTAGTGCAATTGCAACAAGATCGCTAGTATAAAAGAAGGCAGATCCTGGTGCTTTCACTATTCCTTGCACGATTGGATCTTTGGATTTTTCCAAGGCATTATGCGATTTGGGAGCTAGCATCAATTTAATGCCGCTATCCGTGTATAGAAAGTTGGGGTTGGGTGACCCTAAACCAACCAATATGCGACTCGTGATGGCAGATAGGTCAGTAAAACGACCTGTGGGTGTCTTCAATGATGTGTTGGTGAAGGTTTCTTCCTTTATTTTTCCTGTAGACTTTGTTATTTTAGATTGCGAGATGGATTCTGAAGTTCTCATAATCTTGGAACGCCCTTTCCTCATAATTGGAAGTTTGCTTATTGATTTAAGAGCTAATGAGCTTTTATTTTGGTTTAATGACGAAGTGGTCCGTTTTAATGTATGCAAAGCAATGAAGCAGCCCAGCGATATGAATGTGTTCTCTGTAGATGATGTTTATTATGAGGATGAGAAAGAATTATTTGTAGAGAAGCAGCTTACTATTGAGTCACTATTTGATGTGCTGTTGAATTTTGAGGAGGCTGAAGAAGATGAAGAAACCGTTTGTGCTCTAACAGGAATAAGGTCCTATTCTCATGCTTCTAAGAATCTGGACCTTGATCTTAAGCATCGACCTTCACCAATAGTGACGACTTCCGTTGAAGAGCCACCAGTGCTAAAATCAGAAGAGCTCCCCAGTCACCCAAGGTATGCGTTCTTGGGAAGTGAAAATACACTTCCGGTAAGTGTTGTGGCTGATTTAGGTGAACAGCATATAAAGGCTCTCATCTCTGCTCTAAAGAGGTATAAGAGAGCCATGAGTTGGACTATTTTTGATATAATTGGTATCCCTCCTGGGATATGTATACACAAGAGTCATCTCGAAGAAGATTGCATGCATACAAGTAAGCATCAGCGTCGTCTGAATCCATTCAGAAAATGATGCACCATATATCTCGATGAAGTCTAAGTAATCCAGATAACTATGTCATGCCGCAATAATAAATCAAGCGCTAGATGGGAGACAACCCATCGTATTTAAATTGTTTTGTTTTACTAGGAGTTTGTTTTTATAGTCGAGCCACGACCAAAACGAAGGCGCTTGGTGGGAGGCAACCCATCTTTCTAATCATTTTTGTTGTTTTTGAGTAAGTATAGGTGCAACACATATAAAGAGGGAGCTTGGTCTCAAATTTTGATTTGAAAGTGAGCAATGTTAAAGGTTGTAAGTGAGTAATGAAGGAGCAAAAGCCTTTTGGTTAGGCATTGCCTATACAAATCTAGGCAATAGAAAAGGCAAGGCCTATGCTATGGCCTTTGGTCTCTTAATCTAGAATGCCATAGCATAGGCGCCCCCTATGCCAAAGACTTTGGTCCAACAATGCCATAGCATAGGCGCTGCCTATGCCAAAGCCTTTCGTCCAACAATGCCATAGCATAGGCGCTGCCTATGCCAATGCCTTTGGTCTCTGAATCTACAATGCCATAGCATAGGAGCCGCCTATGCTCAACTATTCAAGGCATTAGGCGGCGCCTTTTCCTCCCAAATCTATCAAAACTTTTATTTTTGCTCATCTAACATTTCAATATCATCTTCCGAGTTCCACAACAAGTATAATGGACTCAAAAGGACGACAAGGAAAACAAAAAGCGCCCACCTCATAGAAAGGTAAGAAAAGAGGATGAAAAGAGCACGCTGAATCCTCCTCTCTACAAATACCTCGATGCACTTTTGGCATCAAGTGGGGTACAATTTGAGGAAACACTGAGGATGACGACTCTGATGATGATTCCGATGCAGGGGGCATGACCCCAGACATAGAGGATTAGTCCGACTAATCAGGTTCTTCTTATTTATTTTCCACTGAGGGCAGTGTGTCCCATCTAAGTGGGGGGTGCTGGTATTTGTATGTTGTATTTCTTTGGTTACATGCATTTATTCATGTTCATCTATTTGATTTTTAATAGTAGTTAAATTTTTTTGAAATTTTTAGATTTTTTCGAAATTTTTTTTTCTCTGTAAAGTTTTTATTTAGAGTTTGCATAAAGTGCATGAAATTGTTCTGATATGAGGCATGGTATTATGACAAGAGTTGTGCTAAAATCATTACTATTAAGATGTTTAGGCTCTAAGTGTGACTCACTATGTGATAAGTGTGTTGTTTAATTCCTTCATTTGTTGGGTCAAGAGTCTATACTACTCCCAATAAAGTTGACCATGTGCTTTGTGTGTGTGAGATAATAGTATATTCTGTGTTGGTGACTGATGTTAGAACTTTCCTAGTGTGTGTGTAAACCGAAATAAAGAGTGTAAGTTTAGGAGATGATTTAGGCATTTCTTTGGCAACCTGTGTTTGTTTACCTTCGTTTTACCTACCCGTGGACATTATCCTAGTTAACCCCCTTTGAGCCTTTAAGCCATTTTCTTTGACAAGCCTCAAATGTAGCCTAATCCATTTTTTTTCAAGACCATAATTTGATCCAAATTTCTAATCGCTTTAAATTGTAAATTCATATGACAAAATAAGAGGAAATTGTGTAAGAGTGATGCCTTAGAGTTTATTGGTGCTAGAATTTGTTATGAAAAAGAGTGGCTATCATAGAGTTGTGCTATAGAAAAGAGAAGAAAAAAATATAGAAAAACAAAAAGATAAATTGTGTTTATGATTAAATAAAAAGATAGTTAAGTTTGAATGGCAAAATAGGTTAAAAGGGGTGATAGATGAAACAAAGGTAGCAGGGTTGATTAAAAGAGAGTGTTAATGGCATAATATGATGTATTAAAGCACTTAGGAACATAGTCACTATTTCTGGCCAAAATAGTCCTACCCATCCCTTAGCCTACATTACAACCTGTACAAAGACCTAGTTGATCCTAAGCTTAGCATTCTGATATTCAGTGGAGCATTACGCTAAGGGCAAGCCTATGGTTATCAGTTGCAACATATGAATTCTTTGTGAGAGTGAGAGCAAGGAAAATCTTTTACCCATGTTTCGAAAAATGAAATACTTGTGAGTAATTATGGGTGACATATTGTGAGACACATGGTTGATGAGTTTTTGTTAGTTGTGTATGATTCTTTGTGCATTAACTTTTGGATACGAATTAACCATCATCACGAGTCTAGGTTGGAGGTGGAATTGTTTGTAGTAGTGATCAAAAACTACTCTTTGTTAATAATTGTCGTGCCTGTCTTGATGAATATTTTCTGTTGTTACTGTGAAACCCTAAGTAGATGTTTATATGGACATGATATTTTGTCCGAGAATGAACAAAGCTTTAAGTGTGGGGTGTTGATGTTAGGCGTATTTACATGCCTAAAGCACCTTAATTTCCCATATTTTAGCTAAGTTTTGAGGACAAAATATATAATTCCTTCACTTTTAGTCCTTTTTCCTGTAAGTGAGCTAAACAACGTGATTAGAAAGTTTTCAGGTATAAATGATGAAGATTTCAGCATTTCGTGGACTGTTGAACGCCAAAGGAAACTTCACGTAAGAAGGAAGGCAGCTTCTGGAAGCCTGTGGAGCAAAAGTGATGCATGGAGAACTTGTCCCGCGCAAAAACAGTATTTCTAAAGACTTGGGGGATCAGCAGTAACTTAGTAGGATTAGGACAAGTATGCAGTAACCCAGTAGGACTTGGACAAGGATAAAAAACCTATTTCAATAGGACTAGGATATGGATGTTATATAAACCCTATTTTGCTGAAACTTTTCAGCATTCTCTCCTTATTCCTCCCTATTCGACCCTTTCCCCTTTTCTTCACAAATTTGTTGTTGATATTATTTTTCATCTATTCGACTTTTAATTTTTACGACAAGAGAAACGCTATTTGCATGGAATTCACGCCACTAGTGCTACCAAAACATAATTTTCGTGAGATTCTTATTTTGGTATGATGATAATGGATATTGTGTTTTCCGTTGCACTCATGAGTAGCTAAACTTCCCTGTTAAGGTTATAGAAGCCTTATGAGATACTATCTATTGCTATGAGTTTGTGAATTCTTGACACGTATGCTGCTTATATCATTACTCTCTTCATCTTAATTTAATTTTTGTGGTTTCAAACATATAGAATACGCCAGTATAGCATTAACTTGTTCGAAAGAAAAGGTACATGTTTGGAAAAGAGAGAATGACAAAAAATAGGGCACCAACCCCTGTTTAAAAGTTAGTGCCGTAACTGGATTAACCTCTTGGAGAATTTGTACCATTAGATACGCTTTAAGCTTGAAAGAGTTAAAGTGAGATAATCTGTGATGGTCGAAAGACGCTAGGATTTACCATAGAATATGAATCTCTATAAGCGCATGCATGTCGGAATTCTGCATAACTCATAGCCAATAGATACGCAGAACTCATAAGGTGGACATAACCCTAACTTAAAATTCTCATTGATTAAAACCTACTATACATTCTGATTTTCTTTGTTACTTTGATACTTTTAATTCAAGCTAAAATTAAATCCCTCATTTTTGTAGAATTTCCGATCAACAGTCTATTAATCGTTGCTTACTTAGTGACAAAGTATTCCCTGTGGGATTCGACTCCCAACCCAGTTGGGTTCTATATTTGACAACGACCGCTTACACTCTTACGAGAGCTGTAGTGTGAGCATTATCAGCACCCATGGACTCGCCTATGTATGACTAGACGGCGCCTAACCTATCGTCTATGTTGACATTGGCGGAGCCTAACCTATCGCCTATGTTGACATAGATCGAGCCTAACCTATCGCCTATGTGAGGCACTAATCATAGGCAATGGCATTGGCGGCGCCTAAGCTATCGCCTATGTTGACATTAGCGGCGCCTAACCTATCGCCTATGTTGACATAGGCGGCTCCTAACCTATCGCCTATGTGAGGCACTGAGCATAGGAAATGGCATATGCGGTGCCTAACCTATCGCCTAAGTGAGGCAGTGAGCATATGCTATTAGAAATGCAGCGCACTCTGGGTCGAAAAGGTCCTTTCACTCAATGAGATGTATGTTTTCAAAATCATAACAAACTAACCATACTCTTATCACAACGCACTACTACAAAATCCATTTAAACATTATGAGCGTAGTAATGAAAAAATTACGGAACATGAAAGAACAACTTACTTGGTGATAAATTCATCATGAATCAGGAAGGTGAGCCTGCAAGATTAGATGAGAAAAGAGAAGGACTTGGAAAGGGAAAGTTTGTTTGTTCGGCGCTTAGGTTTAAGAAAAATTGAGTAGTGTTTAAGGGTAGAGGATATATTCAAAAGATGAGACATGGGTCAGGTTGGTCAATTCAAAAACGGGTTATTAGGCAAAACTTATGTTGATAGGCGGCGCCCATGGACTCGCCTAAGCATAAGTAGATAGTGCGTAACCTATAGCCTATGTTGACATAGACGGCGCCTAACCAATCGCCTATGTTAGTATAGGTGGCGCCTAACCTATCGCCTATGTGATGCAGTGAGCATAGGCAGTGGCATAGGCAGCAGCTAACCTAACGCCTATGTTGACATAGGCGGCACGTAACCTATCGCCTATGTTGACATAGGTGGGCCCTAAACTATCACCTATGTGAGGCAGTGAGCATAGGTAATGGCGTAGGCGACGCCTAACCTATCGCCTATATTTACAGAGGTGGCGCCTAACCTATCGCCTATGTTGACATAGCCGGCGCCTAACATCGCCTATGTTAACATAGTCGGCGCCTAACTAATCATCTATATGTGGCAATGAGCATAGGGAATGGCATAGGCGGCTCCTACCCTATCGCCTATGTGAGGCAGTGAGCATAGTCAATGGCATAGGCTGCGCTTAACCTATCGCCTATGTTGACATTAGCGGCGCCTAACCTATCACCTAAGTTGTCATAGGCGGCGCCTAACCTATCGCCTATGTTGCCATAGGCGGCGCCTAACCTATCACCTATGTTGAGATAGGTGGCACCTAACCTATCGCTTATGTTAGGCAGTGAGCATAGGCAATGGCATAGGCGGCGCCTAACCTATCACCTATGTGAGGCAGTGAGCATTGTCAATGGCATAGACGGCACCTAACCTATCGCCTATGTTGACATTGGCGACGCCTAACCTTTCGCCTATGTGAGGTAGTGAGCATAGGTAATGGCATAGGTGGCGCCTAACCTATCGCCTAAGTAAGGTAGTGAACATAGGCGATTGGAAATGCAGCACACTCTTTGTCGAAAAGGTCCTTTCACTCAATGATATGTATTTTTCCAAAATCATAACAAGCTAACCATACTCTTATCACCAAGCACTACTACAAAATCCAATTAACCATTATGAGTGTAGCAATGCAAAAAATACGGAACATGAAAGAACAACTTACTTGGTGATCTATTCATGACAAATCAGGAAGGTGATCCTGCAAGATTTGATGAGAAATGAGAAGGGCTTGGAAAGGGAAAGGTTGTTTGGGCGTCGCTTAGGTTTAAGAAAAATTGAGTGGGGTTTAAGGGTAGACAAAATTGTAAAAGATTAGACATGGGTCGGGTTGGTCCATTAAAAAAAGGGTTATTAGTCAAAACCTACGTAGATAGGCGGCGCCCCTAGACTCGCCTAAGCATAAGTAGGCAGCGCCTAACCTATTGCCTATGTTGACATAGGCGGTGCCTAACCTATAACCTATCGCCTATGTGAGGCAGTGAGCATAGGCAATGGCATAGGCGGCGCCTAACCTATCGCCTATGTTGACATAGGTGGCACCTAACCTATCACCTATGTTGACATAGACAGCGCCTAACCTATCACCTATGTGAGTCAGTGAGCATAGTAAATGGAATGGGCATCGCCTAACCTATCGCCCATGTGAGGCAGTGACCATAGGCGATTTGAAATATGGCGCACTCTTGGTCGAAAAGGTCCTTTCACTTAATGAGATGTATTTTTCCAAAATCATAACAATCTAAACATACTCTTCTAACCAAGCACTACTTTAAAATCCAGATAACCATTATGAGCATAGCAATGAAACAATAACGGAACATTAAAGAACAATTTACTTGGTGATAAATTAGAGACAAATCGGGAAGATGAGCGTGCAAGATTAGATGAGAAAAGAGAAGAGCTTGGAAAGGGAAGGGTTGTTTGGGCAGCTCTTAGGTTTTAGAAAAATTAAGTGGAGTATAAAGGTAGAGGATATATTTAAAAGATGAGACATGGGTCGGGTTGGTTCATTCAAAAATGGGTTATTAGGCAAAACATACGTTGATAGGCGCCGCACATGGACTCGCCTAAGTATAAGTAGGTGGCGCCTAACCTATCGCCTATGTTGACATAGGCGGCGCCTAATCTATCGCCTATGTTGACATAGGCGGCGCCTAATCTATCGCCTCTGTTGACATAGGATGCACTTAACCTATTGCCTATGTGAGAAAGTGAGCATAGGCAATGTCATAGGCGGCGCCTAACCTATCGCCTATATTGACATAGGCGGCGCCTAACCTATCGCCTATGTGAGGCAGTGAGTAAAGGCACTGGCTTAGGCGGCGCCTAACCTATCGCCTATGTTGACATAGGCGGCGCCTAACCTATCGCCTTTGTGAGGTAGTGAGCATTGGGAATGGACTAGGCGGTGCCTAACCTATTGCCTAAGTAAGGCAGTGAGCATAGGCGATTGGAAATGCGGCGCACTCTTGATCGACAAGGTCCTTTAACTTAATGAGATGTATTTTTCCAAAATCATAACAAACTAACCATAATCTTATCACCAAGCACTACTACAAAATCCAGTCAACCATTATGACCATAGAAATGAAACAACTAAGGAACATGAAAGAATAACTTACTTGGTGATAAATTCATGAAGAATCAGGAAGGTGATCTTGCAAGATTAGATGATAAAAGAGAAGGGCTTGGAAAGGGAAAGGTTGTTTGTGCGGCGCTGAGGATTAAGAAAAATAGAGTGGGGTTTAAGCGTAGAGGATATATTTAAAATATGAGACATGGGTCGGGTTAGTACATTCAAAAATGGGTTATTAGGAAAAACTTACGTTGATAGGCGGCACCCATGGACTCGCGTAAGCGTAAGTAGGTGGCACCTAACCTATTGACTATGGTGACATAGGCGGCGCCTAACCTCTCGCCTATGTTGACATAGGAGGCACCTAACCTATCGCCAATGTTGACATACGCGGCGTGTAACCTATCGCCTATGTACGGTAGTGAGCATAGGAAATGGCATAGGCAGCGCCTAACCTATCGTCTAAGTGAGGCAATGAGCATAGGCGATTGAAAATGAAGGGCACTCTTGGTCAAAAAGGTCCTTTCACTCAATGAGATGTATTTTTCCAAAATCATAACAAACTAACCATACTTTTACCACCGAGCACTACTATAAAATCCAGTTAACCATTATGTGCTTAGCAATGAAACAACAACGGAACATGAAAGAACAATTTACTTGGTGATAAATTCATGATGACTCGGGAAGGTGAGCTTGCAAGATTAGATGAGAAAAGAGAAGGGCTTAGAAAGGGAAAAGTTGTTTGGGCGGCACTTAGGTTAAAGAAAAATTAAGTGGAGTTTAAGTGTAGAGGATATATTTAAAAAATTAGACATGGCTCGGGCTGGTCAATTCAAAAATGGGTTATTAGGCAAAACTTACGTTGATCGGCGGCGCCCATGGACTTGCCTAACTATATGTAGGTGGCGACTAACCTATCTCCAATGTTGACATAGGTGGTGCCTAACCTATCGCCTATGCGAGGAAGTGAGTATAGGCAAAGGCATAGGCGGTGCCTAACCTATCGCCTATGTTGACATAGGTGGCGCCTAACCTATCCCCTATATTGACATATGAGGTGCCTAACCTATTGCATATGTGAGGAAGTAAGCATAGGCAATTGGAAATGCGGTTAACTCTTCGTCAAAATGGTCCTTTCACTCAATGAGATGTATTTTTCCAAAATCATAACAAACTAACCATACTCTTATCACCAAGCACTACTACAAAATCCAGTAAACCATTATGAGCGTAGCAATGGAATAACTAAGGAACATGAAAGAATAACTTGGTGATAAATTCGTGATGAATCAGGAAGCTGAAATTGCAAGATTAGATGTTAAAAGAGTAGGGCATGGAAAGAGAAAGGTTGTTTGGGCGGCGCTTAGGTTTAAGAAAAATAGAGTGGGGTTTAAAGGTAGAGGATACATTTAAAAGATGAGACATTGGTCGTGTTAGTCCATTCAAAAATGGGTTATTAGGCAAAACTTACGTTGATAGGCGGTGCCCATGGACTCGCCTAAGCATAAGTACGTGGAGCCTAACCTATTGCCTATGTTGACAAAGGCAGCGCCTAACCTATCGCCTATGTTATCATAGGCGGTGCCTAAACTATCAACTATGTTGACATAGGCGGCTCCTATCCGATCGCCTATGTGACGCAGTAAGCATAGGAAATGGCATAGGCGGTGCCTAACCTATTGCCTAAGTGAGTCCGTTAGCATAGGCGATTGAAAATGCCGGGAACTCTTGGTCAAAAAGGTCCTTTCACTCAATGAGATGTATTTTTCCAAAATCATAATAAACTAACCATACCCTTATCATTAAGTACTACTACAAAATCTTGTTAACCATTATGAGCGTAGCGATGAAACAACTACGGAACATAAAAAAACAACATACTTGGTAATAAATTTGTGATGAATCGAGATGGTGAGCCTGCATGATTATATGAGAAATAAGAAGGGCTTGGAAAGGGAAAGGTTGTTTGGGCGGCACTTAGGTTTACGAAAAATTGAGAGGGGTTTAAGGGTAGAGGATATATTTAAAAGATGAGACATACGTCGGGTTAGTCCATTCAAAAACGTGTTATTAGGAAAAACCTACGTTGATAGGCTGTGCCCATGGACTCGCCTTAGCATAAGTAGGCAGCTCCTAATCTATTGACTAAGTTGAAATGGGCGGTGCCTAACCTATCGCCTATGTTGACATAGGTGGCGCCTATCCTATTGCCTATGCGAGGCAGTGAGCATAAGCAATGGCATAGGCGGCACCTAACCTAACTCCTATGCTAATTTAGGCGGCACCTAACCTATCACCTATGATGAAATAGGCGGAGCCTAACCTATTGCCTACATTGTAATAAGTGGCGCCTAACATATCGCCTATGTGAGGCATTGAGCATAGGTAATGGAATAGGCAGCGCCTAACCTATCTCCTATGTTGACATACGCGACACCTAACCTATTGCCTCTATTGACATAGGCGATGTCTAACCTATCGCCTATATAAGCCAGTGAGCATAGGCGATGGCATAGCCGACGCATAACCTACCGCCTAAGTAAGGTAGTGAGCATAGGCGATTGGAAATGAGGCGCACTCTTGGTCGAAAGGTCCATTGACTCAATGAGATGTATTTTTTCAAAATCATAAATAGGTAACCATACTCTTAACACCAAGCACTACTACAAAATCCAATTAACAATTGTGAGCGTAGCAATGAAAAAACTATGGAACATGAAAGAACAACTTACATGGTGATAAATTCATGACAAATCAGCTAAGTGGAACCTGCAATATTATATGAGAAAAGAGTAGGGATTGAAAAGGGAAAGCTTGTTTGGGCGGCGCTTAGGTTTAAGAAAAATTGAGTGGAGTTTACAGGTAGAGGATATATATAAAAAATGAGATATGGGTTGGGTTGGTCCATTCAAAAATAGGTTATTAGGCAAAACTTATGTTGATAGGAGGTGCCCATGGACTCTCCTAAGAATAAGTAGGCGGCGCCTAACCTATCGCCTATGTTGACATAGGTGGCACCTAACCTATCGCCTATGTGAGGTAGTATGCATAGGCAAAGGCATAGGCGGCGCCTTACCTATCCCCTATGTTGACATAGGCGGCGCCTAACCTATCGCCTAAGTTGACATAGGCGGTGCCTAACCTATCGCCTATGTGAGGCAGTCAGCATAGAAAATGGCGTAGGCGGCGCCTAACCTATTGCCTAAGTAAGGCAGTGAGCATAGCCGATTGGAAATGCGGCGCACTCTTGCTCGAAAAGGTCCTTTCACTCAATGAGATGTGTTTTTCCAAAATCATAACAAACTAACCATACTCTTATCACCAAGAACTGGTACAAAATCCAGTTAACCTTTATGAGCGTCGAAATAAAACAACTAAGGAACATGAAAGAACAACTTACTTAGTTATAAGTTCATGACAAATCGGGAAGGTGAGCCTGCAAGATTAAATGAGAAAAGAGTAGGGCTTAGAAAGGGAAAGGTTGTTTGGGGGGGGCACATAGGTTAAAGAAAAATTAAGTGGAGTTTAAGTGTAGAGGATATATTTAAAAGATAAGACATGGCTCGGGGTGGTCAATTCAAAAATGGGTTATTAGGCAAAACTTACGTTGACAGGCGGCGCCCATGGACTCGCCTAACCATATGTAGGTGGCGACTAACCTATCTCCAATGTTGACATGGTGCCTAACCTATCGCCTATGCGAGGAAGTGAGTATAGGCAAAGGCATAGGCGATGCCTAACCTATCGCCTATGTTGACATAGGTGGCGCCTAACCTATCCCCTACATTGACATATGAGGTGCCTAACCTATTGCATATGTGAGGAAGTGAGCATAGGCAATTGGAAATGCGGTTAACTCTTCGTCAAAATGGTCCTTTCACTCAATGAGATGTATTTTTCCAAAATCATAACAAACTAAACATACTCTTATCACCAAGCACTACTACGAAATCCAGTAAACCATTATGAGCGTAGCAATGGAACAACTAAGGAACATGAAAGAATAACTTACTTGGTGATAAATTCGTGATGAATCAGGAAACAGATCTTGCAAGATTAGATGTTAAAAGAGAAGGGCATGGAAAGGGAAAGGTTGTTTGGGCAGCGCTTTGGTTTAAGAAAAATAGAGTGGGGTTTAAAGGTAGAGGATACATTTAAAAGATGAGACATTGGTCGGGTTAGTCCTTTCAAAAATGGGTTATTAGGCAAAACTTACGTTGATAGGCGGTGCCCATGGACTCGCCTAAGCATAAGTACGTGGCGCCTAACCTATTGCCTATGTTATCATAGGCGGTGCCTAAATTATCAACTATGTTGACATAGGAGGCTCCTATCCTATTGCCTGTGTGACGCAGTAAGCATAGGAAATGGCATAGGCGGTGCCTAACCTATCGCCTAAGTGAGTCAGTTAGCATAGGCGATTGAAAATGCGGGGAACTCTTGGTCAAAAAGGTCCTTTCACTCAATGAGATGTATTTTTCCAAAATCATAATAAACTAACCATACCCTTATCACTAAGTACTACTACAAAATCTTGTTAACCATTATGAGCGTAGGGATGAAACAACTACGGAACATAAAAAAACAACTTAATTTGTAATAAATTTGTGATGAATCGAGATGGTGAGCCTGCATGATTATATGAGAAATAAGAAGGGCTTGGAAAGGGAAAGGTTGTTTGGGCGGCACTTAGGTTTACGAAAAATTGAGAGGGGTTTAAGGGTAGAGGATATATTTAAAAGATGAGACATAGGTCGGGTTAGTCCATTCAAAAACGTGTTATTAGGCAAAACCTATGCTGATAGGCTGTGCCCATGGACTCGCCTTAGCATAAGTAGGCAGCGTCTAATCTATTGACTAAGTTGAAATGGGTGGTGCCTAACCTATATCCTATGTTGACATAGGTGACGCCTATCCTATTGCCTATGTGAGGCAGTGAGCATAAGCAATGGCATAGGCGGCGCCTAACCTAACTCCTATGCTAATATAGGCGGCGCCTAACCTATCACCTATGATGAAATAGGCGGTGCCTAACCTATTTTGTACGTTGTAATAAGTGGCGCCTAACATATCGCCTATGTGAGGCAGTGAGCATAGGTAATGGAATAGGCAGCGCCTAACCTATCACCTATGTTGACATATGCGGCACCTAACCTATTGCCTCTGTTGACATAGGCGACGCCTAACCTATCGCCTATATAAGCCAGTGAGCATAGGCAATGGCATAGGGGACGCTTAACCTACCGCCTAAGTGAGGTAGTGAGCATAGGCGATTGGAAATGAGGCGCACTCTTGGTCGAAAAGGTCCATTGACTCAATCAGATGTATTTTTTCAAAATCATAACAAAGTAACCATACTCTTATCACCAAGCACTACTACAAAATCTAGTTAACAATTGTGAGCGTAGCAATGAAACAACTATGGAACATGAAAGAAAAACTTACATGGAGATAAATTCATGACAAATCAGCTAAGGGGAACCTGCAATATTAAATGAGAAAATAGTAGGTCTTGGAAAGGGAAAGCTTTTTTGGGCGGCGCTTAGGTTTAATAAAAATTGAGTGAAGTTTACAGGTAAAGGATATATATAAATAATGAGATATGGGTCGGGTTGGTCCATTCAAAAATGGGTTATTAGGAGAAACTTATGTTGATAGGAGGTGCCCATGGACTCTCCTAAGAATAAGTAGGCCGCGCCTAACCTATCTCCTATGTTGACATAGGTGGCACCTAACCTATCGCCTATGTGAGGTAGTGAGCATAGGCAAAGGCATAGGCGGCGCCTAACCTATCCCCTATATTGACATAGGCAGCGCCTAACCTATCGCCTAAGTTGACATAGGCGGTGCCTAA
This sequence comes from Capsicum baccatum var. pendulum, assembly GCA_030864225.1. Taxonomy (NCBI): domain Eukaryota; kingdom Viridiplantae; phylum Streptophyta; class Magnoliopsida; order Solanales; family Solanaceae; genus Capsicum; species Capsicum baccatum. Next base: position 227,208,010 of record CM061555.1, on the reverse strand, counting down.
CCTATCGCCTATGTGAGGCAGTCAGCATAGGAAATGGCGTAGGCGGCGCCTAACCTATTGCCTAAGTAAGGCAGTGAGTATAGGCGATTGGAAATGCGGCGCGCTCTTGCTCGAAAAGGTCCTTTCACTCAATGCGATGTGTTTTTCCAAAATCATAACAAACTAACCATACTCTTATCACCAAGAACAGCTACGAAATCCAGTTAACCTTTATGAACGTAGAAATGAAACAACTAAGGAACATGAAAGAACAACTTACTTGGTTATAAATTCATGACAAATCGGAAAGGTGAGCCTGCAAGATTAAATGAGAAAAGAGTAGGGCTTGGAAAGGGAAAGGTTGTTTGGGCGGCACTTAGGTTTAAGAAAAATTGAGTGGAGTTTAAGGGTAGAGGATATATTTAAAAAATAAGACAAGGGTCCGGTTGGTCCATTCAAAAATAGGTTATTAGGAAAAACTTATATTGATAGGCGGCGCCCATGGAATCGCCTAAGCATAAGTCGGCGGCGCCTAACCTATCACCTATGTTGACATAGGTGGCGCCTAACCTATCCCCTATGTGAGGCAGTGAACATTGGCAAAGGCATATGCGACGCCTAACCTATCCCCTATGTTGACATAGGCGGCGCCTAAACTATCCCCTATGTTGACATAGGTGGCGCCTAACCTATCGCCTATGTGATGCAGTCAGCATAGGAAATGGCAAAGGCGGCACCTAACCTATTGCCTAAGTAAGGCAGTGAACATAGGCGATTGGAAATGTAACGCACTCTTGCTCGAAAAGGTCCATTCACTCAATGAGATATATTTTTCCAAAATCATAACACACTAACCATACTCTTATCACCAAGAACTACTACAAAATCTAGTTAACCATTATGAGCATAGAAATGAAACAACTAAGGAATATGAAAGAATAACTTACTTGGTGATAAATTCGTAAAGAATCAGGAAAGTGATTTTGCAAGATTAGATGATAAAAGAGAAATGCTTGGAAAGGGAAAGGTTGTTTGGGCGGCGCTGAGGTTTAAGAAAAATAGAGTGGGGTTTAAGGGTAGAGGATATAGTTAAAAAATGAGACATGGGTCGGGTTAGTCCAATAAAAACTGGGTTATTAGGCAAAACATACATTGATAGGCTGCGCCCATTGACTCGTCTAAGCATAAGTAGGTGGTGCCTAACTTATTGACTATGTTGACATAGGCGGCACCTATCCTATCGCCTATGTTGACATAGGCGGCGCCTAACCTATCGCCTATGTGCGCAAGTGAGCATAGGAAATGGTATAGGCGGCGCCTAACCTATCGCCTAAGTGAGGCAGTGAGTATATGCGATTGAAAATGAGGGGCACTCTTGGTCGAAAAGGTCCTTTCACTCAATGAGATGTATTTTTCCAAAATCATAAAAAACTAACCATACTCCTATCACCAAGCACTACTACAAAATCCAGTTAACCATTATGAGCGTAGCAATGAAACAAAACTACAGAACATGAGAGAACAACTTACTTGGTGATAAATTCGGGAAGGTGATCCTGTAAGATTAAAAGAGAAAAGAGATGGACTTAGACAGGGAAAGGTAGTATGGGCGGCCCTTAGGTTTAAGAAAAATTAAGTGATGTTTAAGGGTAGAGGATATATTTAAAAGATGAGACATGGGTCGGGTTGGTCCTTTCAAAAATGGATTTTTACGCAAAACTTAGGTTGATAGGAGGCGCACATGGACTCTCCTAACTATAAGTAGGCGGCGCCTAACGTAGTGCCTATGTTGACATAGGCGGCGCCTAACCTATCTCCTATGTTGACATAGGTGGCACCTAACCTATCGTCTATGTGATGCAGTGAGCAAAGGCAATGGCATAGGCGGCGCCTAACCTATCGCCAATGTTGACATAGGATGCACCTAACCTATTGCCTATGTGAGGCAGTGGGCAGAAGTAATGGCATAGGCGGTGCCTAACCTATAACCTATGTTGACATAGGTGGTGCCTAACCTATCACCTATGTTTACCTAGGCGGCGCCTAACATATTGCCTATGTTGACATAGGTGGCGCCTAACCTATCGCCTATGTGATTCAAAGAGCATAGGCAATGGCATAGGCAGCGCTTAACCTATCGCCTATACTGACATAGGCGGCGCCTAACCAATCACCTATATTGACATAGGCGGTGTTTAACCTATCGCCTATGTGAGGTAGTGAGCATAGCAATTGGCATAGGCAGTGCCTAACCTATCGCCTAAGTGAGGCAGGGAGCATAGGGGATTGAAAATGCGGCGCATTCATGGTCGAAAAGTTCCTTTCACTCAATAAGATGTATTTTTCCAAAACCATGTCAAACTAACCATACTTTTATCACCAACCACTACTATAAAATCCTGTTAACCATTATGTGCGTAGCAATTAAACAACTACGGAACATGAAATAATAACATACTTGGTGATAAATTCATGAACAATTAGGATGGTGAGCCTGCAAGATTAGATGGAAAAAGAGAAGGGCTTGGAAACGGAAAGGTTGTTTGGGTGGCAATTAGTTTTCAGAAAAATTGAGTGGGATTTTAAGGGTAGAGGATATATTTACAAGATGAGAAATAGATCGTGTTGGTCCATTCAAAAATGGTTTATTAGGAAAAACTTGCATTGATAGGCAGAGCCCATGTACTCACCTAAGCATAAGTAGGCGGCACCTAACCTATCACCTATGTTGACATAGGCGGTGCCTAACCTATCGCCTATGTTGACATAGATGGCGACTAACATATCGCCTATGTGAGGCAGTGAGCATAGGCAATGGCATAGGCGGTGCCTATCCTATCGCATTTGTTGATGTAGGCGGCACCTTACCTATCTCCTATACTGACATAGGCATCGACTAACCTAACGCCTATGTGAGGCAGTGAGTGTAGGAAATGGCATAGGTGGTCCCTAACCTATCGCATAAGTGAGGCATTGAGCATAGGCGATGGTATAGGAGGCGCCTATATTTCGTCTATGTTGACATAGGCGGTGCCTAACCTATCGGCTATGTTGACATAGCAGGATCCTAACCTATTGCCTATGTAAGCCAGTAGAGCATCGGCAATGGCATAGGCGGTGCCTAGCCTACCGCCTAAGTGAGGTAGGGAGCATAGGCATCTGGAAATGAGGCGCACTCTTGGTCAAAAATGTCCATTGACTCAATGAGATGTATTTTTTTAAAATCATGACAAAGTAACCATACTCTTATCACCAAGCACTACCACAAAGTACAAGTAACCATTATGAGAGTAGCAATGAAACACCTATGGAACATGAAAGAACAACTTACTTGGTGATAAATTCATGACAAATCGGCTAAGGTGAGCCTGCAAGATTAAATGAGAAAAGAGTAGGTCTTCGAAAGGGAAAGCTTGTTTGGGCGGCGCATAGGTTTAAAAAAAATTGAGTGGAGTTTACGGGTAGAGGATATATTTAAAAAATGAGATATGGGTCGGGTTGTTCCATTCAAAAATGGGTTATTAGGCAAAACTTACGTTGATAGGAGGCGCCCATGGACTCTCCTAACTATAAGTAGGCGGCGCTTAACGTAGTGCCTATGTTGACATAGGCGGCGCCTAACCTATCTCCTATGTTGACATAGGTGGCACCTAACCTATCGTCTATGTGATGCAGTGTGCAAAGGTAATGGCATAGGCGGCGCCTAACCTATCGCCAATGTTGACATAGGATGCACCTAACCTATTGCCTATGTGAGGCAGTGGGCAGAAGTAATGGCATAGGCGGTGCCTAACCTATCACCAATGTTGACATAGGTGGTGCCTAACCTATAGCCTATGTTTACATAGGCGGCACCTAACCTATTGCCTATGTTGACATAGGTGGCGCCTAATCTATCGCCTATGTGATTCAGTGAGCATAGGCAATGGCATAGGCGGCGCTTAACCTATCACCTATATTGACATAGGCGGCGCCTAACCAATCACCTATATTGACATAGGCGGCGTCTAACCTATCGCCTATGAAAGGTAGTGAGCATAGGAAATGGCATAGGCGGCGCCTAACCTATCGCCTAAGTGAGGCAGGGAGCATAGGGGATTGAAAATGCGGCGCATTCATGGTACAAAAGTTCCTTTCACTCAATAAGATGTATTTTTCAATAATCATATCAAACTAACCATACTTTTATCACCAACCACTACTACAAAATCCTGTTAACCATTATGTGCGTAGCAATTAAACAACTACGGAACATGAAATATTAACTTACTTGGTGATAAATTCATGACGAATTAGGAAGGTGAGCCTACAAGAATAGATGGAAAAAGAGAAGGGCTTGGAAACGAAAAGGTTGTTCGGGTGGCAATTAGGTTTCAGAAAAATTGAGTGGGATTTAAAGGTAGAGGATATATTTAAAAGATGAGAAATAGATCGTGTTGGCCTATTCAAAAATGGTTTATTAGGAAAAACTTGCGTTGATAGGCGGAGCCCATGGACTCGCCTAAGCATAAGTAGGCGGCGCCTAACCTATCGCCTATGTTGACATAGGCGGTGCCTAACCTATCGCCTATGTTGACATAGATGGTGGCTAACCTATCACCTATGTGAGGTAGTGAGCAGAGGCAATGGCAAAGGCGGCGCCTATCCTATCGCCTTTGTTGACGTAGGCGGCACCTTACCTATCGCCTATACTGACATAGGCATCAACTAACCTAATGCCTATATGAGGCAGGTAAGTGTAGGAAATGGCATAGGTGGTCCCTAACCTATCGCATAAGTGCGGCATTGAGCATAGGCGATGGTATAGGAGGCACCTATATTTCGTCTATGTTGACATAGGTGGCGCCTAACCTATCGGCTATGTTGACAGAGGAGGCTCCTAACAATCGCCTATGTAAGCCAGTGAGCATAGGCAATGGCATAGGCGGCGCCTAACCTACCGCCTAAGTGAGGTAGTGAGCATTGGCGATTGGAAATGAGGCACACTCTTGGTCAAAAAGGTCCATTGACTCAATGAGATGTATTTTTTTAAAATCATGACAAAGTGACCATACTCTTATCACCAAGAACTACTGCAAAGTCCAGTTAACCATTATGAGCGTAGCAATGAAACAACTATGGAACATGAAAGAACAACTTACTCGGTGATAACTTCATGACAAATCGGCTAAGGTGAGCCTGCAAGATTAAATGAGAAAAGAGTAGGGCTTCGAAAGGGAAAGCTTGTTTGGGCGGCGCATAGGTTTATGAAAAATTGAGTGGAGTTTACGGGTAGAGGATATATTTAAAAAATGAGATATGGGTCGGGTTGGTCCATTCAAAAATAGGTTATTAGGCTAAACTTACGTTAATAGGATGCGCCCATGGACTCGCTAATCATAAGTAGGCGGCGCCTAACCTAACGCCTATATTGTCCTAGGTGGCACCTAACCTATCCCCTATGTGAGGCAGTGAGCATAGTCAAAGGCATAGGCGGCACCTAACCTATCCGCTATGTTGACATAGGCGGGTGCCGAACCTATCGCCTAAGTTGACATAGGCAGTGCCTAGCCTATCGCCTATGTGAGGCAGTCAGCATAGGAAATGGCGTAGGCGGTGCCTAACCTATTGCCAAAGTAAGGCAGTGAGCATAGGCGATTGGATATACGGCGCACTCTTGCTCGAAAAGGTCCTTTCACTCAATGAGGTGTGTTTTTCCAAAATCATAACAAAATAACCATACTCTTATCACCAAGAACTACTACAAAATCCAGTTAACCATTATGAGCATAGAAATGAAACAACTAAGGAACATGAAAGAACAACTTCCTTGGTTATAAATTCATGACAAATCGGGAAGGTGAGACATCAAGATTAAATGAGAAAATAGTAGGGCTTCGAAAGGAAAAGCTTGTTTGGGCGGCGCTTAGGTTTAAGAAGATTTGAGTGTAGTTTAAGGGTAGAGGATATATTTAAAAAATGAGACATGGGTCGGGCTGGTCCATACAAAATGGGTTATTAGTCAAAACATACGTTCATAGGCGGCGCCCATGGACTCACCTAAGAATAAGTAGGCGGCGCCTAACCTATCTCCTATGTTGATATCGGTGGCACCTAACCTCTAGCCTATCTGAGGCAGTGAGCATAGTCAAAGGCATATGCGGCGCCTAACCTATCCCCTAAGATGACATAGGCGGCTCCTAAACTATCGCCTAAGTTGATATAGGCGGCGCCTAACCTATCGCCTATGTGAGGCAGTCAGCATAGGAAATGGCGTAGGTGGCAC